>SNQJ01S0105323.1:33519-47018 GCA_010110895.2 Picea sitchensis
ATCCACAAATGTCTCATTTGGTTACAACCATGTGCTCACACCTATCAAGTGATATCTATACAAATCCTCTCACAAATATTTCTTTCATGATTAATCTCCATCCAAGATACTTGAGTAGTTCTCCAAATCTTCATCAAATCTTCAAAGGGTTGAAGAGGAAATTCGAATTTGAGGCTTGATGGTCAAGTTTGACTTGGTTGGAGTCTTCAAATACACCTGTAAACATCATGAAACTCATCCCACTTTCATATATAAGTGTAAACATGTCATTTTTCCAATATTTAATCATAAATTCACTCAAAAACATTAAAATAGATGCATTGGAAAATAATATGTCTAAAACCCATGTAATCATGAAAATGGTTTAATGTAAGGGTGTGGGAAAGCGAAATATGGTTAAAAGTGAAGTGAAAGTGACTTGAAAGTTAAGTGAAAGGTTGGTAAAAAGATGATACTTTGGCGACCCAACACTCATCTCCATGAAATGCTTTGCATAGAAGGCCATCTTGGGCTTCAACTCATGGGTGGATCTACCCATGTGACTTAAGTATACTCTTTGTAAATATCCTCCCTAATGATCAGGTTCGGCTCCTGCTTGTTTGACAAGAGATGGTTAGGGGAAACAAAGGAGTCTCTAAAGGGGGGAGCATATCCATTGAGATGCCTACTTGTTGTATCAATAAACTAATAATTACGGACTCGTTGGGAGGACCCAATAGAGGCAATGGCTAAGGTTTGTGAGGAGTGGTATTCAAGTTAAGGGTATCTATCTCTATTAGTGGTCGAATTACCGAAGCTCTAGACTCGATGAAGACGAGACCCGATGCAAAGATGGCCTTGACCTAGAAAGGGTGGGTTGCAAACTAGGTTTGGATGATGTGTTGAGGAACAATGCTCTCGTGTTGGATGATGTGAGAAAGCAATAAAACTTCAACCCTCTTTGTCATGATCTAGTCCTCCTATAACAAAATCTATCCTTAAACCTTGAAACCATATAAAAACATGGGAATGATAATGTTGTCTAGAAGCTCCATCTTGGACTAAATGTCTTGAAAGTGGTGTTGAAAACACTATCACTCCATAAGGGCTAGGGAAACATATCCCTTATTGATTCAAGGCTAGAGAGCTAGTTTCAAACTAAATTGGGGCCTAGAAAACTAAACACCCAAATAAGTGTAAATCATGGTGATCTTAATCTCTTCACCTTGAAAGTAGAAGTGGAAATCCGATGGGACACTCTTCGAGCCATTGAATATCATAACCTTGGTTTTACCAAGGGTAATTGTCAATTGTTGAAGATTACAATAATTGGCTAAGGTATCTAGTTGTCTTTGGAGACCCTCTTATGTAGAAGCTAGGAGAAGAACATCGTCAACAAAGAGTAGGATGTATATTAATACATGGTGAAGGAGGCAACCATCCTCAGGGTGGATATCTCATGCATAAAGGATTCCAACTCATCTATGTATATCCCTAACAAAGTGGGTGTGAGAGGACATCATTGCTCCATTTCTATGATACTCCTAATGAAATTTAACAAAATCGATATTTTTGGCTTGAAATCCAACAAGAATTATTTTATATTCTTGGAAAGATGTTACCATTGCACAATTCAATTGCAATAAATATATTAAAAACAACAATTTTATCAATATAAAATTAATTCACTTTATGTTATCATATAGTATCATATAATAGTAAGCACATGTAATTATGCTAAAACATGAATTTCATTGGTTCAAGTAACCTCTTTACTATTAAATAAGAAAATGTCTGCAAACCCCAACCTTATTAAATAAGAAAGTGTTGTCAACAAACTCTCTATGGCGTGTTCTGATGAAGGATGGGATATGACACAATGTCATAAAGGACAAATACCTTCCTCACTGCTCGATAGCTCCCTGGTTCAGGTTGGCTTCACATAGAACGACTAATGCCTCATAGATTTGGAAAAATCTGCTAAAATCCTTGCATATTATTACCATTGGCTGAGCTAGAAGCCAAGGTCTGGTCATTCAGTCCTTTTAGGAAAGGACTTGATCCTGGGATTGGGGAATTCCTCTCTCCTGTCACAAGAACTTCAAATTTCTTTAATACAAAGGAATATTAGCTACCTCTTTCATGCTAGAGGAGACACTCGATTAGGGACAATATTTTCACAGTGGAAAGAGAGTACAGATCTTGACCTCACGAGGCATTTGGCAATCGAATGGGATCGCTTTTGCAGGGCTTTAGTTCGGTGGGGGATCCAACTATAGGACCTTAATGATGAACTACATTGGATCGGGGTGACAAGTTGGGGATAATTTTTGTTAAAAATATATGTGGGGCTATAGCTTAAAAAATCTGACAATAGAAAGTTATAGGTTGGAGGAGGAACATATGGAACTGGAATCTTGCTCTAAAAATTAAATTTTTTTATTTGGTTAGTAACGAAAAACAAAATACTAACCTGGGATAATCTTCAAAGTCGAGGTTGGGAAGGTCCTAACCTTTGTCATTTATGTCTAAAGGGTTCTGAATCAGTTAACCATCTTTTGGTAAAATGCCATTTTACCCAACATATATGGCACATAATCTTAAGAGGGCTAAAATTAAGGACCCTATGGGAGGGGAACTCTATAAGTGAATGTTTTGATTGCTGGACAAAGAAGAAGACAACGTATCCAACTCTGCCTTGCCTTGTTAGCTAGCACATTTGGTTGGAACGCAATAGGACAATCTTTGAAAATGGGAGCCCTTCTATCAACACTGTATTGTACAATACCTTTGGAGGTCTGAAAAGTTTAACGATTACTCAAATAGTGCCACCCCATAGACCCAAAAAGACTTCCTCACAAGATTGGGTGATAGTGGGTTGGTTTGACAGAGCAACCCAAAAAAATGGACAACAGAGTGGAGCACGAGGTTTGATTAAGACCAATGATAATACAATGTATAAATGGACATTCAATTGTGGCGCAGACACTAATATAAGAGCCGAACTCCTTGGATTCTGGGCTACTCTCACACTGGCAACAAAGCTTAACATTTTTGATTTGCAGGTACTTGGAGACTCCAAAAATATAATCGACTGGCTAAACAACAAAGGGAACTTGCAAGTAAATGCTTTAGAATGCTGGAAAGACATGATCGAAGAACTCAACGATGCCTTTTCTTCGATCACCTACACACATATTTATCGAGAATCAAACATTGAGGCTGTCTTTCTTTCAAAGAAATCACTACAGAAGCAGGAAGGGAAAATAATCTATAATCCATGGATAGATGATGATGAGGGACCAACTCTTTTTCATAAGTTTTTTTAGAACATCAAAGAAGTATTAAGCTCATTTGTGAGTTGTTTTTATCGTTTCCATTAGAAATGGAGTCTCTTATTATTGTATAAATACCTTTTGGGCGATCAAGATGGATGGCTATGGCATTGTAGTAACATTTTTGTAAAAACCAATCTCAATATAACCTGTGTGAGTTTATCTGTGGAGCCAAGGGACTGAGGCTTATATTCTCTTGAGGAAAAGTATGTATTTTGTGGCAACCATACATTCTTATATAAAATATAATGAGAAATTTTATTTAAAAAAAAAAACCTCCTTAGGAAATTTGACTTTGGCTAATCGATTGAAGAAGAGAAATTTGACTTTGGCTAATCGATTGGATAAGAGAAGGCGACGAACATGCCAATGGTGTGCACGACTCTATTTATCGAAATTCAATATTCCATCGACACGACATATATGGTGAGTAATTATGTTGCGACGTGACCATGTTAAATGCAAGTTGGACAATATTTTAAGACGGTATACATATCAAGTAATGTTAAACTTACAAATTTAATAAATTTACAAATTTATTAAATTTACAAATTTATTATTCTAATTAGATGTGTTTTATACTTTTTAATTATTATTATTATATATCCTAATCAGCTCATAAAAATAATTAATTTCAAGTTGAGATTTTTCTTATTGCATTAAATAGCTTCCACATTAATCTAGATTGAAAAGACCAAACAACCAACCGACCGTGAGTCCCACATATAATAATTCTGTGTGTGAACCCATCGGTTTCACGTGGCTTTACATTGAAATTAACAAAACCACTTCAATTATGGTTTCAACGTCCTCCACTATCTAAATGCCTTTTCATCATAATGTTTGACTTTTACAAACTAACTTACTCCATATGAAAGAGCAATTTAGGTTAAAGGGAAAGCTTAAAATAAGCAACAATATCCTTAACTACTTTTTAATCATAATGTTGACTTGTGGTGTTTATTTAGGCTTTTTTTGAATGCATAAACCTTGAAACTTACCCTATTTTCCTCATAAACATGAAGAAAAATGTTTAAACCTACCAACAATGAAAATGTTAAATGCCATTTTGAAATGAAGTGATAGTAGTATTTTAGAAGATAAATAAATGTTTATAATGTGTGTAGTACTACAAAGAAAAGAAAAATTCTTAGTGAATCTTTTTTTTTTCAAAAAAAATTAATTCGAAATTATATTAGTGTATAATTTCATTTACATCTGCAAACATCTACAAGGATAAAATAAACTACTGCATCCCCAAAAGAATTCTAGAGTCATTTGAACTAGCACACACACTGTACAACGAGATACTAAAATAGGGATAAAAACCCCAACAAAACTAGAAAAGAAAACTAAACCAGATAGGGATAAAAACCCCAACAAAACTAGAAAAGAAAACTAAACCAGATGTCACACGCTTCCAAAGGACCTCAAAGTGTTTACCTAACACCGCATGCCCCCAATGGACCTCAAAGTCTTAAACAGAACACTGCACACCCCCATTGAGACCTCAAAGCTCTGGTCCAAATCTTCTTCTAGCCAAAGAGAAAGAGACCAAGAGGATCAAAAAAAAACCAAAAAAATGACTACAGCTTTGAAAAATGCATGGTGGAGCTCGGCCTCGAACCAAAGGCAACCACTGCAGAGTATCCGCCGTCATCCACAGTACCTAGCCCACAGTGCCACAACAGAGCCCGCAGGTTCGACCCTCCTCCACCACCGCTGGACCCTCCTCCACCGCCTTCGCATCGCAAGCTAACTCACCCTTCACCCTCCGCTCCGCAAGCCAACTACCTTGATAGCCCTTGCACATGCTCACGCTCGCCTTGGTGGTGCCAACAACCCTGCCCTAGCAACACTCACTCTGAAAAATAACCTCATCCTACCAAGAATTCAGGGATACGGTTAGTAAAACCTAACCGCAGAGCCCTCGGCTAATAATTCCTAGTGAACCTAACCATGAAATACCTACACGATAAGGACTCACATATTCTTCCGAAATTAGTTCATGAGTTCATGACGTGAGAAGGGAGCCAAAGCCCACATTGAAATTTGAAGTCTTATTCTTCCGAAATTAGTTCATAACGTGAAATGGGAGCCAAAACCCACATTGAAATTTGAAGTCTTAAAATATGGATATACTTAAAAAAAAATGATATGCACGAGTCTTAAAATATGGATAAACTTACTTTTAAAAAATGATAAGAAGACACATGCACATGATGATGGTGGTTACCTTTTTACAAAACATATTATGCTTACTTTAAAAATTTGATAATACACATGCATATGATGATGATAGTTATTGTTTAAATCAATATTGATTTTTTTTTTTTTTTAAGAGGTTGTTTTATAAAAAAATATGAGAAGTTTTCCTAATATTTTTTTAGTTCGTTGAATTAACAAGTTATAAAAACTGCGAAGAGTTATAATTAACAATATTATAATTTTTTTGAAACTAAGATATGATGTGAACATGTAAGAGATGTTTTATAATGGTGTAGTACCTAATTTAACTATGATGTGAACATGTAAGAGATGTTTTATAATGGTGTAGTACCTAATTTAACTATGATGTTTTATAAATATTTTGAAACTAAGATATGATGTGAACATGTAAGAGATGTTTTATAAGTGTGTAGTACCTAATTTAACTATGATGTTTTAGATGAAAGTAATACTATCACAATTAACATTTTCAAATATGTGTCTAATTTATTAATATAAATTTTGAAAATATAAAAAACAATGTATTACAAATCATTTTTCTTAATCATTTTTATTATAAAACAATTTCATCATAAACAAAAAATAAATAAATTATAAATAATAAATTATAATATAATTTACATAAATTTCAAATTATATAAAATATTAATATTATTTTAAAAAATAGTATAATTGTTTAGAGTATTTGTTTTTTTTTCCTTCAAGTCACATGTTTTCCATTTTGAAGAGTATATGCTTCCAATCTAGAAGAGTATACGGTTTATATCTCTATAAATTAATCTAGAAATCGTTATATCAAGAAAGTCCTTTATCTAACATATATAAAAGTCTTATAAATTAATTTGACTTCGATTTAAACTCAATCTTAGACTATTATTTTAAAAACATTTATATAACTTTTAAAATTTTAAAAAATAATTAACTTTATTTAATTTTTTTATATAGAATTTATCATGCGTTTAACTAATTAATTAATTTCATTTTAATAAAATATTTTAACTTTTGTTTAATTTACATTCTTTCCAAAAACAGAAAGTGTTTTTAAGGAGGAAAGTACTCATTTCGTCGCCTAATAAAACGTTGAACATTGATATTGTGAAGCCTTCACAAATGGACATGAAGATGTCACCGCCATGCTGTTCAGCGTGAAACCTTCTCCGAAAAGATCTACCTTTTATCGATATAAACTAATAAAAAGAGAGATACATCCTGAGCTAGGGTTGACTAGTAATAATTGGTGTATGAGACCTCCCCGTCCAGGGATTTCACTGGTAAAGTCTACGAAGGTATACATACTTTACTCCTTTGGATTTGAACCTGTGACCTCTTAAGAAAAAACACATGTTCTTAACCATTAGACCCACTCAGACTGTAGATCCACTAACTATGTTTTACTGTACATCTGAGCCTCCCGGCGACTAGTCTCCATATTTGGGCTTAACCCACATTCAATAGTGCCCAGGACTAGGACTCGGGCACGCCGCCTTTTGAATAAAGCTTTCGCCACTAAATAAAACCATATTCAAAAGAATACATCGGACGCGTGGCAAGACACAGAAAAACTTAATATACGCACGGCATTCGGCCAGTTAATCATATTTGGTTGTCTCGATGTGTGCTTTCGCTTCGCTTAACTAACTTTACTTTAATCAGACGGGTTTTCGCTTTTACTGATAAAGTGATCCCTGTAGTGACGAGATTGTCCATTGCTTCACGACGAGGGTTTGGTCGTGCGATCGAATCCAGGCGGGACTCACGTTCAACTCTCGGTACATGCGAATCCAACTTTATCAGCACCATATTGTTGTGAGCTGTTTAATCCTGTCGGCCTTCAATGTTTAAGCAACTCAGCCTTCTATTTGATCAAACGATTGTGTAGGGTCTCTGCGGCGTGAAGTATTCTGCACGTTTCTACAGGCATTTTGCTTAGGAGTGACGCGGTGTAAGCATCGTCCATGCTTTTCCTTTTGCGCCAACCGCGGACCTTGCCTTTCCCAGTTTTCATGCGGATTGAAGTAAAAGACTCGAAGCNCGTTCAACTCTCGGTACATGCGAATCCAACTTTATCAGCACCATATTGTTGTGAGCTGTTTAATCCTGTCGGCCTTCAATGTTTAAGCAACTCGGCCTTTTATTTGATCAAACGATTGTGTAGGGTCTCTGCGGCGTGAAGTATTCTGCACGTTTCTACAGGCATTTTGCTTAGGAGTGACGCGGTGTAAGCATCGTCCATGCTTTTCCTTTTGCGCCAACCGCGGACCTTGCCTTTCCCAGTTTTCATGCGGATTGAAGTAAAAGACTCGAAGCTCTGGCCTCTATTTTGATCATCAAAAATTCTTTCGCTCGATCTCGGCCATGTGGGCTTTTGCAAGGAGATCGCGGGACCGTTTTGGCGGTTAATTAGAGCTGGTTAGTGCCAGAATTGCTTTCTAGCGCTTTGCCCGTTGCTCTGTCTAATTTTCTGCGCCAAAAATTCATTCCATTTGACTGCTTTTGCGGTGTATAATAGTTTAGCGTTCGTAGCGAGTAATATTCACCATTATCGGATTGAAACCGTGTTATCCTCTTAAATTCGCCTCCATTACCATCAACGCGTGCCCCGCCACATGGTCTGTGCACGATCTTTCTCTCTCTTACGCACTGCAGTAAGCCTTTGTTTTTAAATTTGGTGGTTATTTTTCTATTCGGTAACTTTTGGCATATTGATTCTTATCAGCAGCAGTTTTCTTTGGAATTTCGGCGGTAACTGAGAGGGTATAGCTCTCAGGCGGCGTTGGGCAGGATTTTAGAGGGGCCGAGAAATGGATGGTTAGTTCTGAGAAGTACGCGAAGGAAGCAGGAGTCTTATTCCAAGAAAGAGATGGACGGTTAAATGATTGTTCAGGTTTATGTCCCGAAGCAGTAAGACAAATCCAAGATCGCAAGGTTTTCTGCTTCAAGAACGAGCAAGTTTAGAGGAACACTGTATTAGTTTTGTAGCTTTGTATGGAAGATGGACTTTAGGGGTTGGTTGCACAAGGTGCCAGGAGTATCCAGTTGCAGTCATTATGTGAGTTATCTTTGTATTCTTTCACAATAGCTAATCACAGGAAACGATTACCAATTTCTTTATGCTATCACTCTTATAATTACTTAAATTCGGATGCTCAACTGACTACCTGTTTAGTCTTTTCTTCTCTCCATTTTTTTGGGCTACGATCTTACCAAATACACTGAAAACTTATCTGATGCTATCGCAATCACAAAATTCTATAAGTGGAGTGATTGCAAATGTTACTGCAAAGCTCAGCTACAGTTACAAGACTGTAAGCGTCGGTAGTGTTCACGAATTTTGGCTCCAATGTGTAACAAATTTGGCACCTTCTTTTGGGTCAGGTTATCTGTTTAAGTGGAATTTTGATGCAAAGCCCACCAGTGAAGATTTCAAACAGAGATTTAAATTCAATGGCAAATAGTTCCTCAGAAATTTGTGTGCTTTGCTGTAGTTCATATCCCTGTAATCTTCAATGTTAATTTATTTCGTGATATTTCAATAAACTATTGGTAATGGCCAAAATTCACAAATAAACATGGTCGGACGACAGAATAGAGACTTATCACAGACTAACTTACTCCTAAACCTCCTTTTAGAGAATCATTATCATTTCTAGGATGATGCACCCTAGGGTGAAGAAAGTATAACCATAAAAGAGTAAAATAGCTTCCGACGAGCTCCCTCAGCTGACTGTTCTGTTCACGTTTCAAGATCCTTATAGCCGCCAATGTTGGTTTGGATGCCCAGTCTTTTATAGGCTTATCGCAGGCCAACTCTCTCCTAAACCTTGTTTTAGAGTATCATTATCATTTCTAGGACGATGCAGTTCTGTTCACGTTTGAAGATCCCTCCATTAAATAGCTGCCAATTTTGGTTGGATGATCAGTCTTTTACCGGAATATAGGCTTATTGCGGATCACCTGTCTCCTAAACCTTCTTTTAAAGTATCATTATCATTCCCAGGATGATGCACCCTAAGGTGAAGAAAGTACAACCATAAGAGAATAAAATAGCTTCCGATTAGCTCCCTCAGAGCTGCCTCAGCTTACTGTTATGCTTATCTCTAGGGATGTTCTGTTCATGTTTCAAGATCCCTCCATTCAATAGCTGTCAATGTTGGTTTGGATGACCACTGTTTCACCAGTGGTTATTTTGCTTAATATTTTTATCATTCAATAGCTGCCAATTTTGGTTGGATGTTCAGTCTTTTACCGGAATGTAGGTTTATCACGGACCAGCTGTCTACTAAACCTTCTTTTGAAGTATCATGATCATTTCCAGGATGATGCACCTAAGATGAAGAAAGTACAACCATAAAAGAGTAAAATAGCTTCCGGTTAGCTCCCTCAGAGCTACCTTAGCTTACTGTTATGCTTATCTCTAGGGCTATTCTGTTCATGTTTCAAGACCCCTCCATTCAATAGCTGCCAATGTTGGTTTGGATGACCACTGTTTCACCAGTAGTTATTTTGCTTAAATTTTTAAAATTGTCTTTGGTTAGTAGCATTACTAGCTCTGGCTTACCAGGAAATCAATTGAATTTTTTGTTTCGTAATGCAAAACAATATGAAATGCTGTTGCAATCATAATTCTTAATATCTCTTGAGGATGAGTTTTGTTGTTTTTACAGAAAGCGACATATGTTGCATTATTTCTGTAAAGATTATGCCCCTTGATCATAATATGATGATTTCAACTGAGAAGGAAATTGGTACTTTTTACCAGAGTCATTTCAGTTGAAGCATGGGTGTGGCATGCGAATCTTCTTGTAAGTGGATTTAAGTGGATTTGCTTAAACTTGAGGTAAAAGCTCCTGCTTAGAGAGAGGGTGATTGCCTTCAACAAATGAAGGATGTAGAATTTTCATGAATTGAGGTTTCTTTTGCAAATTTAGAAATTTCTCCTCTTTAAATGTTCCATGGATTTAATACTTGTGAATTATCAGTCTTAGGGCTGAACTGAAATATAAATTACAGCAGCAAACAATGAACAATAGTTCATCTTACATCAACCACAATACACTAGGCGATCCAAGAGTGAAGATACCAAATATATGCCAACAAGTTTCATCCTTTTAGAGCAATCTTTTCATGCATTAACCAAATCTGAATTCACTGCAATTAATGCAGATTTGCAGCAGTAAATCTGTCCGATTATCTTCAATATAAATGTTAAATTCCTTAACAATTTCAGCCTTAACTTATGTCAAATCAGCAGTACATATATGATAGAAGTGCTGGAAATTACCAATTCATGAAAACGATGATGGTTGAAAATCAAATCTACAATAAGACAATTTTGGACAGCTGAAAACTTCATATATATGGCTAAGAGATGAAGTTCATGTACATACTTTCAGCTTATCACAAACTGGTACAATCCTTTAGGGTCACCAAAACCCTAGCTAGGGAAAACCAAGAAAAACTCTAGCTCTTTTGAAGATACTCCAACAAGCTAGAATCACTACTAGCAAGTCCTTGGCCTCATGCAAGGTGTCTCCTCTTCTCTTCCTCTTCAACAAGTACAACAGGGTCTATCACCAAGCCAGTGAAGTTCATGTACATACTTTCGGCTTGTCCCCATGACTGGTACAATCCTTTAGGGTCACCAAAGAGCTAGCTAGGGAAAACCAAGAAAAACTCTAGCTCTTTTGAAGATACTCCAACAAGCTAGAATCACTACTAGCAAGTCCTTGGCCTCTTGCAAGGTGTCTCCTCTTCTCTTCCTCTTCAATAAGTACAACTTAGGGTTTAATCACAAAACCCTAATCCAACTTATAGGGATCGAGCTAACCCTACACTTCAAAAATGCTCCAAGAAACCCTAGTGCCTTAATACAAATAGAAATAGAGTTCAAAGAGAGTCTAGCAATCCTCTTACATCTCTAACTCAAGTGTAAATAAGAGAGAGAGTCTAGCAATCCTCCTCTTACATCTCTAATCCCAGTGTAAATAAGAATACGCACAAGTGCATGATTGATGATGATAATGACTCTCTCGTTCCTCTATTTATATGAGAGGTAAGGGAGGTCTACAATGACCAGTGGACCTAGTCCACTACAAGCAACCTACAAGACACAAGTAGGTCCACACATGTGAAGTTTCTACTCCAAATGACACATGTCAATCTCTAAGGTGACGACGATCAACAAGAAAGGCTCCAAGGCATGAGCACTACTTCTGAAGGTCCAACACACCTCCAAGGTTCCAAAGCTCGAATGCATCTCCAAGGTCCACTCTCAACCCAAGCATCCTCAAGTCAAGTGTAAGCCTCCATGCAAGCAACCAAGCAAACCCATGCTTTGTAGGATTAAATGCCCTCCTTTGAAATGCTTAACATGTCTCCTCCAATGAAAGCCGCCCTTCAAACAAGCAACCTCCCTTCATATACAGGCTACATGAGGAAGCTATTAAGCTCCATAGTCTCCAACACTCCAAGGAAGAATGTCATGCAAGCATCCATACAAGGTCTAGCAACCAAGAGTAAGCCACCTCCAATGTGTAAGTCCATCACGGAATACCAATGGTCAATTGTATACCATGAACCCCACATCTCATGAAGCACCCCCAAACATGGTGTAAACCCTTTCAGAGTAACCTTGAAAGTTAACACTCCCTCTCTACGAGGAAAGTGTTTTCACCAATATTTGTCTTCTCTCTCAGCATTGTGAAAAATTCCCAAGTCCTAGGTGACTAAAGTTCTTATGATCTCAATCAAACAAGTAGATTGCGGAATTTAATTATTGCAAAAATAAATTTCAGACCATAGCATTAATCACACAATAGCTGGAAATCAAATATGGAAAGAGTAAAATTTATTTTCACACAACACAGGGAATTACTCCTTCAAAACTAGCTTTTCATTCCTTCGACAAACTTACAAGGAAACCTCCACAAGCTGCCCAACATTGCACGGATACCAAAAAATCACCCCAAATTGAGCGAAACAACCTGCTGAGGAAGTATTGCTTGTCTGTATAGATGTCAGCGTGGCTCTGTTCATACGGTACTATATAGACGATTGTATGGAATTGTTTCATTCGTTGTACAGACCGCTGCATGGGACGATGTGTTGCCAAAAATTGGCTACATGTTCTCTCATCCTCTCTGTCATTCAGTCTCCTCAATTGCTCAAGTGTTCTTGTGTCTTTGAATTTTCTATCTTGACCTATCTTTATAGTTTTAGTTGAGACCAAAACTCTAATGTATTTATGAGATTACTCCTAGTCTAAGTCATATATGCATTAAATACATTTTTTAGACTCAACTGTGAAAATTAAGAATTTCACTTTTTAACTAAAGTGAATTACAAAATGTAATTTATTTTTTCGAAAATAGAATCACTTTTCGAAAATATCTCAAAGCACGTTCCCAAAGGGAGCATTTTTCGGGAGCGTGCTCCCTAGGGAAAAAAAAATGCGCTCTCCCAAAAAACGCTCCCTGCTTTAAAAACACTCCCTGCCTTAAAAACGCCCATAACCATGCTTGGAAGCGGAACTTTTGGGTGAATATGATGGTGATCATATACCCAGAGGAGACATGCCACCCCCATCCATTAGCAGCGTTCCAAATGCATCAATTTTTCCTTTATCTTCACAACATTCATTGTCACGTGGGGGGCATTCAGCTCTTGGTCGTGTTCCATGAACAATTCCATCTACTCCTACTCCTCTTCTTCAAAGATCACGAGAGAAGAAACTAGAAGTTTCTTGTGGCAAGAGGAAAGCTTAGAGCATAGTACTTAGTACTTGCTACTATATACTAGATCTCTTTTTCTGTTACCTGTTTAGAAGTAGTCTCTAGAACTTAGTACTTTGTCTTGACTCTTTATTATGGCTTATTTTGTAAACAATGAAGTTATGAACATTATATGACAGTTTACCTTTGAAGTTTGAAGTTTGAAATTTGAACTATTGATTGAATC
>SNQJ01S0105323.1:47068-58284 GCA_010110895.2 Picea sitchensis
AGCAACCAAGAGTAAGCCACCTCCAATGTGTAAGTCCATCACGGAATACCAATGGTCAATTGTATACCATGAACCCCACATCTCATGAAGCACCCCCAAACATGGTGTAAACCCTTTCAGAGTAACCTTGAAAGTTAACACTCTCTACGAGGAAAGTGTTTTCACCAATATTTGTCTTCTCTCTCAACATTGTGAAAAATTCCCAAGTCCTAGGTGACTAAAGTTCTTATGATCTCAATCAAACAAGTAGATTGTGGAATTTCATTATTGCAAAAATAAATTTCAGACCATAGCATTAATCACACAATAGCTGGAAATCAAATATGGAAAGAGTAAAAATTATTTTCACACAACATAGGGAATTACTCCTTCAAAACTAGCTTTTCATTCCTTCGACAAACTTACAAGGAAACCTCCACAAGCTGCCCAACATTGCACGGATACCAAAAAATCACCCCAAATTGAGCGAAACAACTTGTTGAGGAAGTATTGCTTGTCCGTATAAATGTCAACGTGGCTCTGTTCATACGGTACTATATAGACGATTGTATGGAATTGTTTCATTCGTTGTACGGACCGCTGCATGGGACGATGTGTTGCCAAAAATTGGCTATATGTTCTCTCATCCTCTCTGTCATTCAGTCTCCTCAATTGCTCAAGTGTTCTTGTGTCTTTGAATTTTATATCTTGACCTATCTTTATAGTTTTAGTTGAGACCAAAACTCTAATGTATTTATGAGATTACTCCTAGTCTAAGTCATGTATGCATTAAATATATTTTTTAGACTCAACTGCGAAAATTAAGAATTTCACTTTTTAACTAAAGTGAATTACAAAATATAATTTATTTTTTCGAAAATAGAATCACTTTTCGAAAATATTTCAAAGCACGTTCCCAAAGGGAGCATTTTTTGGGAGCGTGCTCCCTAGGGAAAAAAAAATGCGCCCTCCCAAAAACGCTCCCAGCTTTAAAAACACTCCCTGCCTTAAAAACGCCCATAACCATGCTTGGAAGCGGAACTTTTGGTGAATATGATGGTGATCATATACCCAGAGGAGACATGCCACCCCCATCCATTTGTACCGTTCCAAATGCATCAATTTTTCCTTTATCTTCACAACATTCATTGTCACGTGGGGGGCATTCAACTCTTGGTTGTGTTCCACGAACAATTCCATCTACTCCTACTCCTCTTCTTCAAAGATCACGAAAGAAGAAACTAGAAGTTTCTTGTGGCAAGAGGAAAGCTTAGAGCATAGTACTTAGTACTTGCTACTATATACTAGATCTCTTTTTCTGTTACCTGTTTAGAAGTAGTCTCTAGAACTTAGTACCTTGTCTTGACTCTTTATTATGGCTTATTTTGTAAACAATGAAGTTATGAACATTATATGACAGTTTTCCTTTGAAGTTTGAAGTTTGAAATTTGAACTATTGATTGAATCTTACAACTCTTTGGTAATGAATATGATGCTCTAGAGTCTTTCATTTTGTGGTTGATGTTGTCTGTTAGTATGTTACAATCTATTGATGACAAATGTTTATGATTGATGTTATATGTGTACTAAATGTTTGATGCTTTAATGATCATCACTAATCAATTAGTTAAATGATCTTATATCTATGTTTTCATGTTTTTTGCAATTGATTGACATTCTGCATGCTTTTTATATATATGCATCAAAAAATATATTCTTTATGTATTATATAAAAATCGCTCCTGAAATGCTCCCACTCTCGAAATTTTTTGAAAATCGATGCTCCCGCTCCCCGCTCCCAACAACCTTTCTCTACACACACCATGTTGCTCAACTCTGAAATCTGGAAGACCTATGACTATCTCCCTCAAAATAGGCAATGTCTTGTAATGNGCTCCCACTCTCGAAATTTTTTGAAAATCGATGCTCCCGCTCCCCGCTCCCAACAACCTTTCTCTACACACACCATGTTGCTCAACTCTGAAATCTGGAAGACCTATGACTATCTCCCTCAAAATAGGCAATGTCTTGTAATGTAGGTGCCCCATCCTCTTGTGCCATAACTTGCACATGCTATCATTGTTATGCACCAGGGCCCTAACAAGTTCACCTTGCAACCGATACAAACTACCTTCTCTAACCCCTATTACCTGAGCTGTATTTGGGCTAGATTCCTTTAGTTTGATGAGGACTTGCTGTTTCTTGAATTCCACTGCAAAGCCCTTATCCTCCATAATCGAAACTGAAAGCAAGTTCTTCTCGAGACCTAGTACAAACAGGACATCATCAAAATCTAAAGAATTACCCGACTCAAGTTCAAAGGGAAGAGTTCCAAGTCTTGCTACTGGGTACTTGGCATCATCACCAAGCTCAACATGCACTTCTGAGTCTTGCTTCTTCAAACTAGGAAATAACTGTTAGGTTCATGCCATATGTCGAGATGCCCCACTGTCCACATACCACGCATTCCTCAGAGTCGTGCTGGTAGAAGGGCAAGATACCAACGAGAAATCCTTCTCGAACATGGCAACAAACTCGTTCATCTGAGTTTCTGCAGAGGCTGCTACCTGCTTCTGCTGCTGCTCCCCTTTACCCTTCTTTTTATTTGGACATTGTGATGCATAATGTGTTGAATTTTAATGCTTAGCTCAAGCACATGTAGTTTCTTTTCAATTTAGCATGAACTTGAACCATAAACAATGCAACAATACAATATACAATAGCCACAGTAACCAAGATCACAAGAAGAATAACCATGCACAAGAACAAAAGAAGTTATCATGGGAAAACCCTTCTCAATTAAGGGAAAAACCCAACAATCCTTTGCTATAGAGTCAAGAAAAGATCCTCCACACACCACAAACCCTAGAGCACAGAAGAGGGTGCTTCTATGACCAAGAAAACTTGTGCCTAAGAGAAGTGCGCACTTCAGCCCTACAAGTAGGCATTGAGTTAATGATACAATGAAGAGTGAGTCAATGGGAATCAACTCTTATTTATACATGACCTAACACATCAAATAGATGTGTCTATTGGCACAATAGGGTCGACCTGTACAACTAAATAATATAATTAATCTTTACACAATATTAATTATCTTTACATGGTGGGGCTGACTTGTACCCTTTACAATACAAATTAGGTTTACACAATAATCTTCCTCTTAGACAATATAGCAAGGATATCTCACATCCTCTAGTGCTCAGCCACTAGGGACATGTTCACTTGTGCTCAGCCACACGGAAATCACTCTCAACAGATCAACTCAACTAAGTCCATAGGAGTACCATCTGGAGAGCCATCTCAAGTCGACTCAACTAAGTCCATAGGAGTCCGAAAGGAGACCATTTCAAGTCATCTCAACTCGGTCTAGAGGAGCACGACAAGAGACCACACATGTCATCTCAACTTAGTCCAGAGGAGTATGACACACTCATCACATTGGCTTTCTCACAGATCGTCTCAACTCAGTTAAGAGGAGAATGACTTGGAGAATGTCTCATGAAGCTGCAATCAACAATACTTGCTCTCAGCTAGGGAGGCATTCTCCACCAGGCCAAGTCTCTCACGAAAGTACTTGAACTTCGTCTTGGCAAGCGGTTTGGTGAAGACATCTGCAATCTGCTTGTGTGTAGAAAGGTACTACACATGTACTTCTTTCCTCTACACCATATCTCTGATGAATTGGTATTTGATCTCAATGTGTTTCGATTTATCGTGAAACACATGATTCTTTGAGAGCTTCACACAGCTCTGGTTATCGCAATGGATAATGGTGGAATCCATCTCATGTCCAAATAAGTCTGCAAGGAGCTTGCGAAGCCACACTGCTTTGCGGATTGCCACACATAATGTAATGTACTCTGCTTCTGCGGTACTCAAAGTCACAAAAATCTGTTTCCTGCTGCACCAGGAAACCATGGCAGATCCCAAAGTAAAACAACAACCGAATGTGCTCTTTCGGTCCACTGCGCTCCCTACCCAATGTGCATCGGCATATCCTTGCAATCTCATGTCCACACCGGAGGCATATCTCAGTCCATAACCAACTGTGCCTCGTAAATATCTCAGCACATGCTTCGCTGCTATCCAATGTGTCTGTCTCAGCTGACTCATAAACTGACTGAGTACTCTCACGTCATAACATATATCAGGTTTGGTGTTAACCAGATACATCAATGATCCAATCAACTGTCTGTAAAGATGTGGATCAATCTCGCCTGAATCGGAAGAAACCTCATTCATTTTCTTCAAATTCATCACCATTAGTGTAGGCATGGATCTGTAGTCTGTCATCCCAAATTTCTTCAATATCTCCACTGTATATCTTCCTTGACTCAGGAAAATCTCATCAGTCCTCTGCCACTCTTCTAGTCCCAAGAAGTAGTGCAACATACCAAGGTCCTTCATCTCGAATTCAGAAGCCAATGCACGCTTTCATTCAACAATAAGGCTTTCTAAACCGGTGAGGAATAAGTCATCAACATATAGGACCAAAATCAGGCACTTGTCACCAACAATGTTGTAGTATAGGTTTGGATCAACAACACTCTTGCTGAAGCCCAAACTCATAAATTATCCGTCAATCTTCTCATACCATGCTCGAGGTGCCTGCTTTAGTCCATACAGGGCTTTCTTCAACCTGCACACATGAGACTCCTTCTCATGTATCATGAATCCATCTGGCTGCAAGGGCAATAATCGTACGGATGGAAGTGTATTGAGCAACAGGAGCAAATGTCTCCTCACAATTTATTCCCTCCACCTGAGAGAATCCTCTAGCCACAAATCTCGCTTTGTACTTCTCGACACTTCCATCGGCTGCATGTTTGATCTTATAGATCCACTTGGAAGTCACTATAGACTTCCCTTTCGGTCTCGGAACAATATCCCACACATCATTCTTCACGATGGACTGATACTCTTTGGTCATGGCATCTTGCCAAACCTGCTGACTTGCTGTTTCTCCATGACAAGAAGGCTCAATATCAATGATGTGGCTCATAGCTGAAATATAGCTCGAAAATCTTTGTGGTCTCTTGCTCTCTCGGAATGTATCACGAGGAGTTGCATGTCCCTCTGCCACCTGCAAAGTCTGTCGAGCCCATGCAGGCCTCTTCTGGCCTACTGGAATGTCTCTGGGAACATCGACTGGATCTGTAACTGTCTCCCTCTGGACTGTTGAAGGGGGAGAAGGTACTGTCTCTTCTTTCTTCTCGCTGCCAATTTGCATATGAGATTCTCTGGATCTTTGGAAGGCTATCTCTTCCTCAAAGGCGACATCTCTGCTAACCTCGATCTATCTCTGACTAGGGATGTATATTCGATATGCCTTCGAAGATTCACTGTACCCCACAAATGTAACCTTTTTGCCTGAAGGGTCTAGCTTGGGGTCCTCTTCTCCTTGGGTACATGAAAGTATACTAGACACCCAAATATCCTGAAGTGTCCAACCTCAAGCTTCACTCCAGTGAAGGCTTCTTTGGGAGTCATATTCTTCAAAATCTTATGCGGGCTCTGGTTCTGAATGTACACTACTGTCATGGATGCCTCTTCCCACAGAATCATAGGTAGATTCTGATCATGTATCATCGCTTTGGTTGCCTCAATAATGGATCTGTTCTTCCTCTTTGTAACCCCATTCTGTTGAGGGTTATAAGGAACGGTGTACTCCCTCTTGATCCCTGCCTCAATACATAAATCACTGAAATCCCTGGAGGTGTACTCTCCTCCATTATCTGATCTTAGCGTCTTGATCCTCCTCATGGTCAGGTTCTCAACCTGAGCTTTAAACTCTTGAAATATCGCAAGGACTCCATCCTTGGTCTTCAAGAAGTAAATCTACGTCTTTCGAGAGTGATCATCGATGAAGAGCACATAGTACAAATATCCGTTCAAGGAAGCAACAATCATGGGTCCACAAACATCTATATGTATCTAGTCCAAGATCCCCTTGGATCTATTGTCATTGCTCGAAAAGGACCCCTTGACATTCTTTCCAAGAGAACAACCTCTGCAAACGCCATCATGCTCGATATGTATCTCTGGAAGGCCTATCACCATCTTCCCCAGAGCGGGAAGGGCTCTATAATGTAAATGAGCAAGTCTCTTATGCCATAGCTTTCAAGCTAATAATATCATGTAACAAGGCCTGGACTAGTCGGACAGTCAATTTGTACAAACTGTTTTCTCGAACACCAATCACCCGGGCAGAATCCATGTTTGAGTTCTTGTGGCATGCAAGAACTTTTCCTTCAGAGAAAGTAACCTTGTAGCCTTTATCCTCTCATTGTATATTCTCACATTGTATTTATACATAGGATATTGCCCCATTGAGGTGTATCATATCATCTTTGTGCATTTTGGTGTACACGTATTTTTATCTCACAAGTATGCAACACTTTCTTTGATCAATGGCATGACCAACCACTTGTATATCTATTCTTTGTTTTGAATGTTGTGTTGCATTCATCCCCTTCCTTGATCCTTATATGATGTTAACCACTCTTTAGATCAATCTTGATAAAGCACTTTGTGCCCCTTAAACTATTTAGCAAATCATCCATTCTTGGAAATGAGAACTTGTACTTCACTGTAATCTTGTTCAAAGCTCTTGTCTTTGCACACATTCTTCACTCACCATTTTTCTTTGTAAGCAATGCTAGTACTTTGCACGGGCTCTAACTTTCTTTGATCAATCCTTGCAACAACAACTCTTCTACCTGTCTATTCAATTTTGCACTCTCATCAGATTCATCCTATGCACTATTTGATTTGGGAAAGTTGCCCTTGGCATCAAGTCTATCTCATGAACAAACTCTTTCTATGTGAACAAACTCATCCAACTTTTTCCTTACCTCTTTAGGTATTTCTTTCTCTTGCACGCTGGTTTTACCTTTGTCTCACCTCGCTTTTGTCACCTTCTCAGAGACAATTGCCTAACACTTCTTGGTCTCTTTTACTACAGTCAGAAATTCCTTTGTAGACACTAACAACACATCTCTACAATCCTTGTTCTTCATGGGCAACAATTGGAATTTCCTTTCATCCTTCATGATGGTGTATGTATTCTATCTCCTATCATGCATTGCACAACGATCAAACTGCCATGGCTTACCCAATGACAAGTGACATGCATACATAGGGATGACAACACACAAAATCTCATCTTGGTACTCACCATTGTTAAAGTATACCATACATTTGCTCATCAGAACACTTCATATCCACGTTGAAACCAAAATAATATGTATTGTTGTGGGTGCTTTTGTTTTGCTAGCCTTGGTTACTTAACCATCTTAACTATTCTTAGTACTCCCAGAATTAATAACAACTTTACAACACTTACCTCCAGATTTGGATTTGGTTGTGAAGATATTCTTTCTCAACCACTTATCTTCTTTCTGAATCTGGTGCTGTGCTGGTGTGGTTATTCCTCTGTGCATCATCAAATTCTCTCCATGTTTTGTTGTTGATGCAACTACTGAATTATCTCCCGATGCTGCATTTTCAACTGTGTTTAGGCCTCATTATCTTGTGTGCTATCTGTTTGTGGGCATTCAAATGATTTATGGCCTTCATCTCAACGTGTAGAAAATTGTAATATATCTTCTTCCTCTAACCATTAGAGTTAGGGCCTCTACCTTAGAATTTTCCTCGAGTTACACCTCTATCTCTTCCTAGTGCAACACCTTATTCTCCATGACCTTTGTGCCTCCGTTCTTGCTTTATCCTCCAGCCTCCATGCACTCACTTCCTCAGCTGCCTTCTGTGCGTCCTCATTTTGACATGCCTTGAGATGCTCCTACCAGTGGGAAACTTTAGATTTTTTATTAAGGATATCTATTATCAGCTTCAAGTCCCCTTCAAAAGTAATATTATTAATTCTTATCTTAAGGCCTTCCATGATGCCTAGAATATGGGCCTCAAATTCAGCCTTATTATTCATTCCTTTTTGATGAAGCTGATAATAGGCTTTTAGTATATGCCCTTGGTGATCTTAAAAACCTTCCTGACCCTGCTAGGCTAGTCTTTCCTTTAGAAGCACCATCAAAATTGTGTTTCGCCCATCTTCTTGGGGGAGTCCACAACTGTTGACCAGATATGGCCCTTAACTGCTGTCCTTGATCAGATTGTTTTGTCATGTATTAGCTCCTTTATTCTGGCTTCATTTTTTGGAAAGTTTAGTGTGCTAGCCTCATCCTTAGTTTTATTTCTCTAAAATATTGCTCTTTTTTCTGTTCCTTTACAGTTTGACGGGTCACTTCCAGGTGATTGGGCGAGGAGGAAACTATATCGAAACAAAGTTGCATCAGTGGTGGTGATATTGGTGTCGGCTTTATTCCTTGGTGGTGCTTTTGTTAGCGAAAACTATGCAGAAGTATGGATGTTTTCCTGTTTTTTTCATGTACATTTCAATTCTTGGTTTCTTTGGAGACCATACAAACCACAATTTAAACTCTGCATTTCTGGTTGCAAGTGTTGCATCCTGTGTGGTATTTTTAGTTATAGCCTTATGCTTTGGAGCCCTGCAATTTTTGTGTCTCTGAGGATTGTCTTCAAAGTTTTTTGTCCTTTGGTATATATGGTTGACTTCACATAATGAGCATTCAATTCATATTCTAACAAATGATGCAATGATATTGGGAATGGGAATATGTGCAGACAGTATCTAGGTGGGGTGGCCCTTATGCTTTACAGCCCTCCACGTTGAAGGAGTGCAAGGTTTGATATGTCACTCTACTTGTACATTTGAAGATTTACATTTTCTCTGATGATAATTTTGCTTTTCTTGCTGGAAAAGATTGTTGTTATACTTTGTTTATGCAGTTTTCTATATATGTTTTAAACTGCATTTCCATTTTTCATTGATAAGTGTCAGCTACATTAGCAATGGGAAAAATATGTCTTGTGCTTTTTCTTTTAAGCCATTGGAATCGGTTCAAAACTTGCATCAGCGTTTTTAATTTATCGAGTATATTTGGCTAAGTCTTGTCAAGGAGTGTAGCTTAGGACAGGAAGAGATAATTGATTCGGCAGGTGATGGGTTGCTTGATGCAAGTTTTCTCTGGTTTTAATGGTTTTCTGCTTCACAGCGATTTTCTAAAGTCCTGTGGTTTTTGATTCTGTAGAAGGAGCCTGAAAGGCAGAAGGAGCATGAAAGGCATCGTCCTCATGGTAGTGAGCCATTGCCAAGAGGCATAGTGCAGGAAACATCAGACATGGAGATGCGACCACTGTGGGGTGTTTCCAAAAAGACGGTCAGTTAAACTTTCATGAACATATGTAATTAATTAAATATTAGACACATGGATTTCTTGACAGGGTAAAATTTAAATGTATCAGTTGCAACTGTGGTATCTCCCCTTGATCTAGTGGTATCTTGTGCAGCCTTGGAGATTTTATAGCTTTGTGAATGTGAATCTGCAAAGCATACATGTTGAATATGCTCATAGCGATGTACATTGATGTAATAGTGAAATGAAATGGTATGGAAATATTAAATATATATATCCACTTATGAGTCATGACAAAAGGAAGGTCAATGGGACTGAAGAGTACAGTTGGTGGAACAAATGGCAAAATAAAGACTGCCCAATGCATCTATTAGAAAAATAACAAATCTAAGTGACCAAAAATGCAGGAATATAAAAAAGAAAAAACTAGAAGGGTTTAACCAATGTGGGAAACACTGTATGATGTATAAAAGAATAGGCAGGAAGAGTAGGAACACATTGAAGAAAGGGGTTCAGTCTTAGTTTGAGTCATATGAAGAGTCAGCAATGTTGTTAATAACAGTAAAGCCCCAAATGCTGAGCCTGATGTTGTTGTTGGTAGAGTATGCCAGGATGAGGAAATGGCTGGACTAACTGGGGAGATGGCAAGGAACCCCTCGCAACAGCTCTCCTACCATCCAAGATCGACATATTCATGGTGGGGAAGAACCTCGTAAGTTCTTGCCTCCAGCCTGTACTGGATGTGGTGGCGAGTTGTTGGAGCTCTACGATGAACTGTGGAACTCTATAGCTTAATTGTGGAACTTTATTGTATTTATTGAAGTATTAGCAGTTTTAGAACAACTTGAAGCCTTGAACTGTAGTAACATCATTGGCTTTCAAAATATCATAATCTAATTGATATACACTCAAGTGGAGTTTAAGGATGGGGATGGTCGTTCCTCAAATGCCTATTGGTTCTATAAAATCTGGTAGACTCCACTCCTCAAGAATGGAAACCATTCTAGTTTACTCCCATTATCTTCCACCATTAGCTTTCTTAGGTTGGGAGAGCTTCTGTCCACAGTAAAGAACTAGGATGACTATCACTAGGAGAAGTATATTTCAACCTGGCAATCATCTGGATGAATATCAACAAGAGTATCTTTCAACCAAATTATAGTGTAGCACAAGGAGAATATTTCAACTGACGTTTAGTTTGTGTTAACCTTGTAGCTTATCTCTTGATAGGTAAGCACTGCCAATCTAGTTTATGTGGCACCCTCATCTTAGAGGCTTATCTTTTCAATATATAAGTGAGATCATTTTCTGGCTGTCTCACTGACATAGTTTACTACGCTCTAACCTATCAACAACTAAAAATTCAAACAGATCATGGCCCAACTTCAGTAATTTCACCATCAGATGCAAATACCTGTTTCTAAAATAGGCATTCATGACATGAGTGTGGGAAACATGAGCGTTTTGTAGCCCTGTTTACACAATAGGTACACTATCCTAACTTTGTGGCATTCATCCCTCGATGCCATCATGCTTTTTGAATCTAGTTTTCTGGCTTTAAACCTCACAAGATAGGCATTCATGACATTGACTGTGAGAAACATTCTGTAGCCCTGTTTCCACAATAGGCACACTATCCTAACTTTATGGCATTCATCCCTTGATGTCATCATGCTTTCTGAATCCAGTTTCTGACCTTAATGCATATATTTGTGAATATAATTGTGAATGCATATATTTGTAAATAAACAACTACAAATATTAATGCCGAAACACAACTAGGAAATTTCATATGCTGAAGGCAGTCTGGGTACTCTTGGTGAAACTCAGGGATAAATACCTTAAAATCTGTGAACTGTAAAATTGAACAGAAGCAATGAATGGCATGTAAATACATGATACTAATAAAAGATGTTGAGAATTGTCTCTACATGTCAGCTTGACTTGCAGGCCATAGCTTTCAGCCTTGAGGCTACTCAACAATAGTACATGTCGCTAAAT
>SNQJ01S0105324.1:26310-41792 GCA_010110895.2 Picea sitchensis
ATGGGTCTTGTTATGAGGGTTGAATTCCTCATTTCTCAGTTGGATCTGAGAACTACAAGTTGGGTCTTGTATCGGAGAGTTGGATCTCTCATATTAGGTTAAAGTTCAAGATATTAAAGGATTGATTTTATTTGTATTCATTCAAGTTAAATAAATAAAAGAATGATATTTTATCTACTTCATACAGTTTGTGCTATACATGTTTATGAATAATTAATTGAACTACATATCTTATTCAATTAATTTAGTTAATCTATGAAAGTGTGAAAAGTAGCCAAAAGTTTCAGACACTGATTCAGTCCCCCCTCTTAGTGTCAATGTGTGTTTCAACACAATGGGTATCAAACATATTTAAAGATGAGTCAATTTGAAGCAAAATATGGTAGAAGGTGAAACACACCTATGAGTTGGGATAATTCAACAATCATATTAGTGGTTGGGCCAAATCTACTCAGGGAAAGGGAAGAGAAGATGGTAAAAATAAAGGAAAATTTAAAAGATTCCTAAGATAGACAGAAAAGATGCACATATAAAGGATGAAATTTTAGATAATTTAAAGTGGGTGACCATGTGTTCCTAAAAGTAAAATCAAGACGAAGTTCTGGGGAATTTATCTAAGCTAGTAGCACAATATTGTGGACCATTCGAGATCCTAGAGAGGATTTGGTCATGTCACATATATGTTGGCTCTACTTGCATCCATGATTATTCATAATGTATTCCATGTTTCCTTTCTTAAAAAGTATGTACCTGATGCTAATCATGTCATTGATTGGAATGTGATTCAGGTGGAGAAAGAAGGAGACTTCTGAATTCAACCAGTGCACATACTGGTACGAAAAGTCAATATGCTTTGGAATCATGTAGTAGGACTGGTAAAGGTCCAATGGACCTATTACGGTCCTAAGGATGCAACCTAGGAACAAGAGGATTCTATGCAGGAAAAGTATCCACATCTCTTTGAGGAATTTTGAAAGTTTTGATTATACAAGTGTATGTAATGCATTGAGGACAATGCATAAATAATAGGGAGGGGAATGTGATATCCCTAGGAAAAATCCCAATTGTAAATGTAAATAAAAATGTATATATATTTATATAAGTTGGTGATTTTTTTGTATCAAGTCTTGGAATAAGTTTTGTGTGCACATCCCATAGTTTGGTGATTGCGCAAGGATTGTGCATCAAAGAAAGAACGCACACATTTCATAGTGTAGCATGCACCTATGTAAGTGCGCGAGGATGGCACACCAAAGGAAGACTGTGCACATCCCAGAGTCTTATACACACTGGGTTAAGCACACAATTTTGAGGCTAGAGAGCCTTTGTATATATGCTTTTGTTTTGAGGCGGGTGAGCCTGGATGAAAAAGGCCAGCGCACCTGTATTGTAAATATAATCACCATCAATATTTTTAATATAATCACATAACTATGCACAGAATCAACTCAGATGAAAAGAGACGGGGGGATAAACTCCACGGAAAAGGAAAAAGGGGGATCTTAAGTTAAGGGAATATTTTATCAATATTTTCGAAAGTTTAATTTATGGATATGTATTTATCCTAAGTTCCTGAGGGATGGGAAAGAGTCACCATGTGGCTAAATCTACTTCTAAATGTGACAAGTGTCCATTTTAAGGCATGCGATATATATATTATTGAGACTTAGTGTATTTGTTTTGGGGGGGTATGCATTTTTTACTCCATCTTGGCTACCATCGGAACTCCAATGGACTATCCACCTTTGTTTGTGACATGTAATTATTAGTACCTGAGACTTTGAACACCTGTCTATAAGGGGGTATCCATCTAAGGAAAATAATTGTTCCTAAGAAGTGGATTTTCAGGCCCATGTGTTGAAGAGGTAGGTTGTCAAGCCCATGACCATTTTTCTCTAGGTGAGAGATTTTTTGTGTCAAAGAAATAGTTTGTCGGGCCTATGAGCATTGTCTCTAGGTGAGAGTTTTGCAGGAATTTCTCCCTGGTGTGTTGGGAATTAAATATAGGGCTTTGAGACTTCCTGTCTAGCCTGTTGCTAAAGCCCCAGAAGGGAAGTGGGGTAGCCAAAGGGTTGTTGAGAAGAGAAGGGGCACACTTCTTGGGGTGGGAAAAGAATGTGGGGAATGAGGGACTGTAGGCTAATTGCAGTAGTTGGAACCTTGGACCAAGCCTTTTGTTGAATATCAAACCATAACCTAGCAATATGAACCATTTCTCCTGTGGAATTTAAGCCCCAGCTCAAGGGTGACTTGTTGCTGAAAGATTATGAGTGAAAAATTCTATGGTTGGGAAGAACATCTAAGTCATGCACGTAGTTGGTGACTTTTCATAAAAGGTAAGTATCTTTCACAAGCTTGTTTAATTAGTGTGTTCTCCAATGTTCATAATTTTAAATGGGTTTATCTTCCTATATGAAATTACACGTGAATGTTGTGGTTAATTCTGTGAAATGATACTGCATATATATATATATCTGTGTGTGCGATCATGCGTGTGTGTGTGTGTGTGTGTGTGTGTGTGTGTTCCTTTTCTTGTATGCTATGACATATGTGGGCATGATAGTGATAAGTGTTTCCTATTAGCTAAATGTATGATTAATATATATAATATTGTTGCAAATGAGAGTATGCCAATTATTAAGTATTCATGTTAAGTTAAACTTCGTGTATGTGTTGGGGTCCTATAATTATAGGTAACTTGACTCTTTAGTTTCTTATTTGGTGTTGCCCCCATGATGAAGACATCTGGTTCGATTGATTCCTTTTCCCCCTCCATCCATTTCTCTCGATCCTCCATCACCCTGTTGCATCCTTCATCCACCTTTGCGCCACTCACTCCCTTGTCCATTTGTCCCATTGGCTACATCTCGCCCACCACTCATCCATGAATAATAAGCTTAGGAAAAAAGAACAATAGATTAATAATGTTAGTAATAAAATTTAGTATAGTTAATTTAATTAAAATATATTAGACTAGTTAATAATTAATTAATTAATCAATTAGTAATTAAGTTAGTTCTTTAAGTTAGTACTTAGTTTAGTGTTTTATTAATCAAAACATTAATTAAAAATTAAATGAAAACAATAAAAACAATAAAATACAAATAAAAACCAAAGTATATAATTATAATAAAATAAAACAAAATAAAATATAAAATAACAATTATAAAATTATAAAAAACATATATTAAATAAATAAAACATATAACAAAAACAAATAATAAAAAAAACACAAACACTAAATTAAACGACAAATAATAAATAAAAATTAAATACAAAAAAATAAAAAATAAAACAAAAATATCAAACAACATATCGTAAGTCTACCTGACACTTTCCCCATACATTCCAGACCCCCCCTCCCTCACATCACATCACCTCAAGGGTGGTTCGAGAAGTAGTATTGTAGAGGGACACTTGTCACCTCCTGGTGATTTTGGAACCCCCCGCCCCCCCCTCATGTCACATCACCTCAATGGGGGTCCGAAAAGTGGTATTGGAGAGGGAAACTTTTCACCTCCTGGTGATTTCAGACCCCCCCCTCCCAATACCACTTACCACCTCAGGGGGGGTCCGGAAACCACCTTCCCCTTGCAACATCACTCACCCAGAAATTTCAAAACCGTTTTGTTTGCCTGTTTAATAGTTCAATCTCCGGGAAGGATTCCGGGAAAAGGGAAACTAATTTTGAAAAACTGAAAGAGGTTCTTCTCTAAAATTTGTTGAAGAACAAAAACCTCTCTTAGTTTTTTCACAGGTGCCACCATTTGGGATAATCAAAGCCATATTTCATCCCCTTTTTTCAGGTTTCCATTTTTTCCTGTTTCAGTCCTGATTTTTGCGGGAGTTGTTTCAGTGAGATGGAGATGAAATTGGAGAAAACAAAGGAGGTTTTTGTCCAGAACATGCTCATATACAATAAAAGCCTCCATATTTTACACAAGTGTAACCTTTAAAGAGAAAATGATATCTGAGTTGACCCATTTTTTGCACAAATTCAGTCTGTCTTTCATGGTGAACAGTTCCAGATTTTTGGGGATTTGTTGCTATTTTTGGCCGAGGTGGTTGAATTCGACCTCTTGAGCCTAGGGAGAGTATGTTTTATATATTGTAATGAGTCAAATGTGAAAGGGAGATCAGTCAGGGACCATGATTTAATCTCATATCAGAGCTCACATAGCTTTCTATATTTTTATCAATTCAATAATACAGTCGCAGCGGTTACAGGATTCTTGTGTCAAATCCATTGGGGAAGTTTTTATCACTGTGATTTTTTTTCCTCTGTTTTCATATGTGTTACTCTTCTCTATTGTTTTAAAGATATTTAATATCAGGATTTGTGTAAAAACACCATGTTCCTAGTTTAAAGCAATGTCAATGTTTTCCACTGAAAGTTAAACACAAAATTCTTTACTACTTTGTCTTTAATTTGATTTCTTAACATTTTTCTCCTCCGCCATACCTCAATCCTAAGAAGATCTAGTGATTTTCCTACCTTGCCTTGTAAGTTTGTCTGTAGAATTTTCTTTTGGTTAAATCTCAGATTGTGACTCCATTGCCCATGGTTCCTCTTCTCTGCACCTATCCAACTCAAAACCATATCCTATTCTTCATAGCTAGCCTAAGATCCATACTAAAACAAATTTATATCAGACAAAGAGATCCCTCTCTGAGTCTTGGAGGGATACATCCAAGACTCGAAATGGTTTTGATGTTACTTATGTGACTTCCTCCATAACCTTGGACAAATTACAAAGTGCTATCAAAATGGCGATCGTACTGGGGACTTTCTCCAGCAGTGCACTTCAAGTTCCAGATATGATCATTGATGGTGGATTGTGACCAGACACAAGAAGGATGAAATATTTCACCTGGTGACTCCAATCAGCTCCAGATGGTGCCAACTCAAAGACTCCACTGGAGGAAGAACCTGAAGAATGACCAAGCAATCTAGAAAGAGAAGGTATTCAAGCTCAAATTGTATTCAAGATATTTTTGGTTTTCTCTGTAATTATGTCCTATCTTTTTCCAATCCGAATCAAGAGTATATTGTTGAAGTTTATATTGATCATCTTCAAATTGATGAGCCTCAAGAGATTAAGCCCCAAATTGTATATTATGTACATACTCATACACATGTTCACATCCCAGATGCACATGTAGAAAGCCTAGTGAGACATGAGACTCATGCTTTATCTCCTGCCATTGTTGAAATTCCAGTCAGCTATAAGCCCCTTTCTTTACCTCCTATACCTATGCAAATCCTAGACCGATACAAGACTCTAGATTTTCCTCCTATTCTCCATGACCTCTCTGTCAATTATATCAATAATTTTCCTAGGTTTGATGGAGAAAGTGTGAAGATCATTGTTGAAAAGCACATCCAAAGTCTTGAGGATTTTCTTGATCTGTTTGAGGTAGAAGATGATGATGTCTGCATCATAATGTTTTCCCTATCATTGCAAGGTAAAGTCAAAAAATGGTTTAAGGATCTTCCAGCTACAAGCATTAGCAATTTTTGTCAATTTGTGCAATTTTTCCTAGATAGATGGGTAATCATGAGAAATTTTTTTCTCATCCTAGAAGAATATGACCATTTGAAAAGACAGCCAGGGGAGACAGTACATCCATTTTCAGCAAGGTTCAATAAGGTGTACCATGCAATGCCAGTTGATATAAGGCCACCCCCAAGTTTAGCTCACTTGCATTACCCTGATTCTTTCAATCCTGAAATGGCATTCCAATTAAGAGAAAGGAACACTGCCACCCTTGAAGAAATGAAAAATATTGTGGTTGATGTGGAAGCTAACATGTTGAATAGAAAGGAAAATTTAGAAGCATTGATGAAATAAAAAATAGAAAAATAACAGTCACCATCTTCAAAAATGAAATTAGATATTATGACTAACACAGTCAATGAAGTAATGCATAATATTAGTAGGAGAGAGGAACTTGTTGTTCGAAAACCTTATGTTCCATTAATGTCAGAAAGGAAAAAGATCAATGTCACCAATATTTTTCTAATTCAAACTCAGTATTTTGATCCACCCAATGATTACTTTATGTACTCAAACCATGACATAGACAAAGATGAAGTTCAAAATTAGATGGTGATGAGAAAACCTCCGGAGATGATGTGCGTGTTCGGTGACCTTGCATATGTAGATGATTTTCCAGGATATGATCATCAAGGTGATGATTATGTGGTTGCGTTTGATGATGACCACTCAGAGAAACTAGCACTATCTTCATGGGAATAAGAAGTCTAATTACCACTAGGGCAATATGACAATCAAACTCTGCATACTAATCAAGGTTGCAAGGAGGAAAGTGTAGAAAAATTTCAAGAAAATGAAAATTGCCTTCCCCTGTGTTCTGCCTCACTCCTGAGGGAACATTTCAAGCAAGTTGTAAACAGAAAGGATGAGGAATTCTCTGATGCACCGGGTGAGGAGGATAGGGGTGATATAGAAGTTGTTGCAGATTCAGAAGTGAAAACCTTGAGTCTTTGTGCATGCCAAAATTCAGATGAAAACACAAAGACCGGGACAGGTAATGAGATGATCCATTTTGATTCCCTTCCCTTATGTTTCAGTTCTTTTCATACTTTGAAAGGGATTCTTGGTCAGATTCTGGTTGAGGATCACAATGTAATCCATGAAATGCCAGCAAAACAAATTCCACAGTCATCTAAAATATTTTATGACTCTATAGCTAATATGCTGGATAGATTGTGTTTTCAAAGTCATTTTTCATTTACCCCCAATGATTTCAAATTTTTTTATGATATGGATATGATCAGATAGTCAGCTACATGGGTATGTTCAGCAGAATTATCATTTCAAAACCCATCAAAGAAGTTTCATCCTTGTCAGGAAGTGCATGAGGAAGAAAATAGCATAACTACAACATCAAATCATGAAGTTGAGTTGGTTAAATTTGAATATCCAATAATAGGTCACATCTATTATGATCCTATACCTTTCTATATGGAGGGGCTATTGTTTTCATAATACCCATTGATTCCCAAATTTTTTGGAATTGTCCACATTCCCAGAACTTTGTGTTGTGAAGATTAGTATGGAAAGAAATTCATGATGCCTATGCAAGTTCTATTTCTGATATTTCTTATATTGATTGTAAACATTGAAAGAGCGGAGTCATTAGAGCAGTTTCTTGACTGGTTGCACTAGCATTATTGTATCATTTAGAAAAACAAAATTATCAGTAGTGTAGANATGATGCCTATGCAAGTTCTATTTCTGATATTTCTTATATTGATTGTAAACATTGAAAGAGCGGAGTCATTAGAGCAGTTTCTTGACTGGTTGCACTAGCATTATTGTATCATTTAGAAAAACAAAATTATCAGTAGTGTAGATTAGGTAGCAATTTTGAATAAGCTCAGTCATTTGAGCATCTTTTTCAGTTTTATATTTTCCAACAAAATTCACAGTTGATAGTATTTAGTTCAATGTTCAGTCAAATCTGAGCCACTTCGAAGATTGTAGCTGCAGTGACTCCATGGCCCAACGAATAAAGCATTGGTCTACATGTCCAGAAATCTGAGATTCTCGAAACCTCCATAGGAGTTTCCATCCCTAGGTGGAGGCTATGTTGGGTTCCTATAATTATAGGTAACTTGAATCTTCAGTTTCTTATTTGGCATTGCCCCCGTGATGGAGACATCTGACTCGGTTGATTCATTTTACCCCTCTATCCATTTCGCCCGATCCTCCATCACCCTATTGCATCCTTCATCCACCTCTATGCCACTCACTCCCTTGTCCATTTTTCCCATTGGCTACATCTCGCCTGCCACTCATCCATGAATAATAAGATTAGGAAAAAAGAACAATAGATTAATAATGTTAGTAATAAAATTTAGTATAGTTTGCTTAATTAAAATATATTAGATTAGTTAATAATTAATTAATTAATTAATTAATTATTAAGTTAGTACTTAGGTTAGTGTTTTATTAATCAAAAAATTAATTAAAAATTAAATGAAAACAATAAAAATAATAAAAAACAAATAAAAACCAAAGTATATAATTATAATAAAATAAAACAAAATAAAATATAAAATAACAATTATAAAATTATAAAAAACATATATTAAATAAATAAAACATATAACAAATACAAATAATAAAAAAACACAAATAATAAATTAAACGACAAATAATAAATAAAAAGTAAATACAAAAAATTAAAAAATAAAACAAATAAAACAAAAATATCAAAGAACATATCCTAAGTCTACCCGACACTTTCTCGTACATTATGGACCCTCCCCCCTCCCTCACGTCACATCACCTCAAGGGGGTATGAAAAGTGGTATTGGAGAGGGACACTTGTCACCTCCTGGTGATTTCAGACCCCCCCTCCCAATACCACTTACCACCTCAGGGGGGTTTGAAAACCACCTTCCCCCCTGCAAAACCACTCACCCAGAAATTTCAAAACCATTTTTTTTGCATGTTTAATAGTTCAACTTCCGGGAAGGATTCCAGGCAAATGAAAATTAATTTTGAAAAAACGAGAGAGGTTTTACTCCATAACAAGTTGAGTAACAAAAACATCTCTCCGTTTTTTCACAGGTGCCACCATTTGGGATAATCAAATCCATATTTCAGCCCCTTTTTTTCAAGTTTCTGGTTTTTCCTGTTTCAGTCCTGATTTTTGCGGGAGCTGGAGATGAAATTGGAAAAACCAAAGGAAGTTTTTGTCCAAAACATGATCATATACAATAAACTCCTCCATAGTTTACATATGTGTCACCATTAAATATAAACAAATATCCGAGTTGACCCCTTTTTTGCAAAAAATTGGCCCATCTTTCATGGCGAACAATTGTAGATTTTTGGAGATTTGTTGTTATTTTTGGCCGAGGTGGTTGAATTAGACCTCCTGAGTCTGGGGAGAGTCTTTTTTATATATAGTAATGAGCCAAATGTGCAAGGGAGATCATTCAGGGACCATGATTTAATCTCGTATCAGAGCTCACAGAGCTTTCTGTATTTTTATCAATTCAATAATACAGTCACAACGGTTACAGGATTCTTGTGTCAAATCCATTGGTTACGTTTTTCACACTGTGATTGTTTTTTCCACTGTTTTCATATGTGTTACTCTTCTATATTGTTTTAAAGAGATTTAAGATCAGGATTTTTGTAAAAACACCGTGTTCCCATTTTAAAGAAATGTCAATGTTATCCACTGAAAGTTAAACGCAAAATTATTTACTTCTCTGTCTTTAATTCGATTTCTTAACATTTTTCTCCTCTGCCATACCTCAAGCCTAAGAAGATCCAGTGATTTGCCTACCTTTCCCTATAAGATTGTCTGAGGAATTTGTTTTTGGTTAAATCTTAGATTGTGACTCCATTACCCATGGTTCCTCTTCTCTGCACCTACCCAACTCAAAAACATATCCTATTCTGCATAGCTAGCCTAAGATCCATACTCAAACAAAGTTATGTTAGATAGAAACATCCCTCTCTGAGTCTTGGAGGGCTAGATCCAAGACTCAAAGTGGTTTTGATGTTACCTCTGTGACTGCCTCCACAGCCTTGGGAAAATTACAAAGTGCTAAGAGTATGGACCTTAGAAAATACCAAGGAAAGGTACGAATCATTGAGCACACAGTGAAACAGTTTACATGCACAATGGTGATAGAATCTGCGTGCAACATTGGATTGATTGCACGCAATAGTATTATGTGTGCAGAGTGCTTGTGTGCACAACAATATATATGTGTTCTAAAGGTCTAAGTGTACAATATATTTATGACATTTATTCTTCTGCTATAATTGGAATTATTCTCATAGAGGGAGACCCAACTTGGGTTTGGGCACATCAACTTAAGGTTGTGCACAATTATTCTGGTCTACTTGTAACATGTAGCATTTTAAGTAGTAATCGCGCACTAGGATTACTAAAGTAGCTTGGTCTAGTAGTGAGATTGGGATGCTAAAGAGCATATCATAGTGATGGAAATTGAGGTTGTCATGAGGTGGCCCAGCCTAGGAGGCTAGGGATGTTACAACTCGCAGATGAAAAAAGAGACGCGATGGATGGGCACCTATAAAGGCAAGAGGGTCCACAACCAAAAATGATTTTTAGGAAGATAAGGAGAGAAAGAAGATGATGAGATCATTTCCCAATTCTGAAATTTCCCTCCCCTTTTCTATTTTCCCAACTTCTTTTCTCCCTTTCTTTTGCCTCTTCTATACTTACCCCTTTTCCCCTTTTCATTTTTTCCCTTCTATTCTCCCTTTTTAGTTCTATAATTAGTAATTTTTTTAGAACGAAGGGTTCCTGGGTTGGCACAATCATGAATCCTCATCTCTAATCCATATTATCAAATATCAAGTCCATCCGACTACCACAGTATCCCATACTTAGCCGATTTTGCAATCGCGGGTTCTAAGGATGGCAGGGTCAAGCTTTCATATCCCATGTTTCGTGATATACATTTTTCATCCAAAAGATCCATGATCTACATTTTTACCATTGGATCCCCCATATCCTAAGTATCTCATCTCTCCTTTGATAAGTTTGACCGACTTTTTTACAACACTTAGCCAATTTTTTACCTTCTGCATTCGTGGGTTCACGGGTTCACAAAAACATCTGATACTATTTCTCTCTCATCCATCCCTGCTACCTTTGTTCTTTTTCCAACACACATTTAGTATGATTTAATGATGACAACTCATCATGCAGGTTCCGTAAATATTGTCATTAATAAGAAAAGGGATCGAGGAGATCTCCTATTAAAACACATTAAACCAGGATTTGCGGAGGAATATATTATCCCTCTCAAGTGTTCATTTTAAACATTATTTGGAGCAAAGGAAAATTTTCATCGACTTATGGCAGAAATTTGACAATAGTTCTATGGAGATACATTGAACATTTTCAGGTGTGAGGAATAAAACTTGCAGTCATCTAGAGCATATTCTTACTACTCATCCCCTTCTTCCTGGAAGGAAGTAATCTAGACGTCTAGAATATCTCGTGCAAGATGCATCCTAGAGGTTTTCGACTGTAAGGAGTTGGTCGCCTAGTGCTTTGAGAGATATATTCCAAGCCAGTTGATCATTCAATTGTGGGACCATTCCCCTGTCTCTCTATCACCTCAGGTATTTCATAATATGTTGAGACTTCCCAAGCCAACACTTACCTTCAAGGGTGAAGATTACAGATAATTCTTAAAAAAAATGAAAATGGGTTGGAGCTCTTACCTGAGTTCCTAGAGAACCCAACGACCATCCCCGAGGACATCACGAGATTATAGTTTGTCTCATTTAAAAATCCCTTCCAGGAAATTTCTTGGTTTTTCACGAGGGTAACATGACAAGAAACTACTTCCATCATTTCATGCATGATTCTTTACATTTTATACTTTACGGTCAAGGAATAGGCCATCTCTGATTGGGAAAAGTTGATTTCCATTGAAATATCTTCCTAATTGTTACAATACAAAAAGGAGAAGAAACTATTTATGTCCTCTTATTTGGTTTTCACAATCGCACATTGCTGTCAGTTTCTGATATTATTTGTGTCTAAGAAGGTAAACTATGAATTCCACCCGGTAACCTTATGGTATCGAACATTATGGAGGTACAAAGCCTCCTAGCATTTTTATGAAATTTTTAATGACTTTGTCTCAATTTTTAAAGGTTTGTTGTTTGGAAAAGATACCCCCAGGATGTATGGCCAGGCAAGCAAGTTCCTGGATAGGAAGGGGACACTAGAACAAATGGAAAATTACAATGTCATAAGGATTTTCGATTCTAAGGAAAATCCTTGCTTCCTTCCATGCCACATATCTAACAAAATGTTTGTTACTAAAGTAGCAAGGAAATACAACTACTGCTTTCATTTTTTCCATGAAAAGAGAAAAAATCAATTCATACCTTTGCCTTAGAAAGTTGGGGATTTCATTTTTAGAAATATAAACAATATTGATGAATTTCCAGGCCAGTTCCACAGCCTGAATCTAAGATATGTTGAAAGGATAAAAGGGTTCGACCCTAGTGATGTTTTTTTAGAGCATCTACTTGCAATTGGCTTCAACAATTGTTCTATTAATATTGTTCTGAATGAAGATGAAGATAATGACTCGAGCACTCCTTCTCATGACACTAGCAACCTGGAAACAAAACTCAACACCAATGAGTCGTACAAATAGAAAGAAAAAGATCCCGACGAGTAGAGTGCAGAATCGCCAACTGCCACTCCATAAAGTACAACATCTCAGAGAAGAGCTCCAACGTCCCACCAAATTAGGAAAGTGACCCACATTTCTTCAGGTGAAGGAGGATATAAGAATCCTCCTTCGGGAAAAATTTAAATCTCCCATAAACTTCCCTTGAGGAAGAAAAAAAAATAGTGTGTAAGAAGAGGAAGAACCTTGAGTTGAAAGAGACATCCATGACTTCTCCCTTGAAGATATGGAACTTGAGTTTGACATCGAAAAAGTATTCCCCAACGCTGATGAGACAAAGGAAACAGTTCACCAAAATCCTCTGATGGAAATAATTGAGAGCGAGACCTTCGATGAAGAAGAGTCTTTTGTATTTCAGAGTATTGTTTTTTACAGTGAGTCCAAAAATTTAATTATTGAGAAAATAGATGTAAATAATAAAAATGGTAAATCTCGTTCAGAGGTTAACCTACAAAACATGTGGGCTTCCCAAATTTCCCAAACTCACCGAGCAACTAGAGATGCTCTAGACGATTCTATTGGAGGCCTTGAAGTAGAGAATGCCAAGTTAAAGGAAATAATCAAAGAATTGGAAGAAGCTTTAATGCCTTTTCCAGTACTTGATAGTCCTTTAGCAATGATTGGGCCTACCACACCTGCAGTTAAATTAAAAGGATATTCAAGTCTAATCATATCATCTAGGGGCTATGTGGAGAAGAACATTAAGAAAAGAATGGAACTCATTATAGAGGCTTGGGAGATGTCAAAGAACAAGGTTTCTTTTGGAACGAGGGAACATGCCTTCCATGAGTATTTACAGGAGGATTTGAAAAATGAACAAGGATTTTACCTTGACACAGCCGTATCCTTTAGTTTTAAAGTTACCAATATGACATAGTTGAGAATAAGAGAGGAGGATCTCCCTTCTTCGAACCGGATAAAACAACTGAATGCATGCTGGAAGGAAATGGTTAAAAACTTGAATATCATTGTCCAAGCATGTGACCAAGTTGTATTGAAGAAGGAAGAAGTATTCAAGAGCCTGACTGAGATAGACCTAACCGGAAGCACCAATGAGGTACAAGACCCCAAATTAGTCATCAAGTCATTGTTCCTAACCAAGAAATCCTTTGACAAACAATTTGAGATCTTTAAAGGGTTATCATTTGAAACATTCTATGGAATTCTTCAGTATAATGAAGATGACGTAGACAACTGGCTAGTGGATTATTCAGTAAAAAATCAAGATATTGAAGAAGCTTTGCGTAATATTTCCATTGGTCCAAGGGACTTGGAGGGCAATCTATTCAATAGAAAAATCTGATATGAAATCAATGTGGCACCAATGAGAAGCTACATCGAAGAGTGGTTTAAAAACGATTTCGACAAATTGGCCGATGAAGGGAAAAAGGTAGTTGAGATGGTTCCTGTAACCGTCGATGAAAGAAATAAAAGGAAATCAACAACAAGTGACAAGAAGAGATACGATCATATTAAGTTCATATTGATCACATCCTTCTTTCTTTATCAATTCCTTCATCCAGTTACTCCACCTGTTTAAATATAAAGGTTTAACTAAAGACTGATTGCTCATTTTTCAAAACTGCTTGCAGATATTCATGAAAAGAATTTGCTCTTGTTCCAGAAGAGACCATGCTCTTTGACATCTCCCAAGCCTATGTTATTAATTCCATTCTTTTCTTTATATTATTTTCCACATAGCCTCGGGTGGATGTGAGAAGGTTGGTCGATCCTTTTAACTTTGTCGCAGGTGTGGTAGGCCTGATCATTGCTAAAGGACTAGCAAACACTGGAAGGGGAATTAAAGCTTCCTCCAATTCTTTGATTCGCTCCTTTAACCTGACATTCTCCGCTTCAAGGACTTCAATAGAGTTGTCTATGGAATATCTAGTTGCTCGATGTATCTGGGAAATTTGGGAAGGCCACATGTTTCGTAGGCTAATATATGAACGATATTTACCCTTCTTATTCTTTATATCTCTTTTCTCAATAATCAAATTTTTGGTTTCGCTGTCAAAAGCAACGCTCTGAAATGCAAAAGACTCTTCTTCGTCAAAGGTCTTAGTCCCAATTATTTCCATCTGAGGGTTCTAGTGAGCAGTTTTCTCTAGCTGGTCGCCATTGGGGAACACTTTCTTGATGTCAATTTCTAGTTCCATATCCTCGAGGGAGAGGTCATGGATATCCATTTCTCCTCGAGGTCCCTCCTCTTCTTGCACAATGTTTTTTCATTTATTTGTCAAGGGAAGTTTGTGAGAACTTTAAATTTTGTCAGAAGGAGGGTTCTTATCTCCTCCTCCACCTGAAGAACTGTGGGTGACTTTCTTACTTGGGTAGGTCGTTGGAGCGTTGCTCCGAAATGTTGTACTCTTTGGTGTGACAGTTGGGGATTGGGAACTTTTCTCACCCGGACCTTTTCCTCTCTACTTATACGACTCATTGGTGTTGAGTGTTGTATTTACTTCACACACACCTAGGATTTATTTTTCCTAAGGTTATTCCTTGTTTATTAGTCATAATTAGTCATTATCTAGTCTCCTATATTTTAGGGGGAATATTCCACCTGGAGAATATTCTCTTTCAGTTGACACTTCAGTTTGACTAGTTGATTTGATTTTAGATGTTGCATTGGTTTTGTCATGATGAAACATTGGGATCATCACCAACTCACTACTCTTTCTTCAGTCAGTTAACTGAATACTAGTTGACTAGTTAACTCGGGTAGGTGGTAGTTCACTGCCGTAACTGCCTAAGAGACTAGACTAGGTGGCAATTTACTCTTATATATGTTGGTGTGTGTCTAGATCAATCTAAACCACCACTCATCATCTAGGTGGCATGCATCTCAGGAGACAAAAAGGGAGTCGCGCACATCAGACGTCATTCTGATATTTTCTGAGAAATATTTGCAGAAACAAATTGGATATTTGAATTCCTCTCGAGAAAATATCGAATTTCAAAAAAAAAAATCGTCCAAAACGGAGTACGGAAAGTGAAGTTATGATCTTTTTAAAATCAACAAAATTTCAACATTCTTCTAGAAACGGTCGCACGGTTTTCAAAATTTCATCCAAAATTTATTTGGATATTATTCATTACAAAAAGATAAAGTGGATATGTGTGGAAATATCATTGATGCATATACTTCCTCATATCCATGTAGACATCTACATATTCAACCAAATCTTCAAAGAGCACAAACTTGCATATTTGCGAGGTCTTCTTGGAGTGAAGGACATGGTTG
>SNQJ01S0105324.1:41842-56425 GCA_010110895.2 Picea sitchensis
TTATTAGTCATAATTAGTCATTACCTAGTCTCTTATATTTTAGGGGGAATATTCCACCTGGAGAATATTCTCTTTCAGTTGACACTTCAGTTTGACTAGTTGATTTTATTTTAGATGTTGCATTGGTTTTTTCACGATGAAACATTGGGATCATCACCAACTCACTACTCTTTCTTCAGTCAGTTAACTGAATACTAGTTGACTAGTTAACTCGGGTAGGTGGCAGTTCACTGTCGTAACTGCCTAAGAGACTAGACTAGGTGGCAATTTACTCTTGTAACTGTTGGTGTGTGTCTAGATCAATCTAAACCACCACTATGGCTCATTATTTACTCATTTATTCTATATATATTGCAAATTATTCACTCTTTAAGTGTGGAATACGGTTAATGAGAATTCTTCCATTCTTTCTATCTTGCTTGTTCTTTCTCAATTTATCTCTACAAATGTGTGTAGTATTTTCTAGCTAGATCTATTTTGTGCAATTTCAACACATTTACATGGTATCAGAGCTGACAGACTACTAAGAAAAAGCTACACCAAATTATTTTTTGTAGGTACTGAAGATTGAAGAACACATAAAGATGGAATATGTGTTTTACTCACCAACAATACTTCTCACGCCTCATAACTATTTGGAATGGAAGCCAAAAAAAATTCTTCTACTCATATGTAGAGGCTTATACCAAATAACCATGGCAATGATAGTAGATCCTAATTATGTCGATGAGAAAAATGACTTTCTCAATAGACAAGATATGGCCATAGGAAGTATCGGCATGTCTATTTCTCATGAAATTTTCCATCAAGTATATGAAGAACCACAAGGATTAACTCCAAATGAATTATGGAATAGGTTGGAGGTTCTATTTGGGAATAAAGAATATTGTGAATATTTCATGCAGGAGGTCGAACAGATAGAGCCAAAAGAGAAGCCATCAGAAGATCAAGCCTCTTGTTATGAAGAATCTTCTACAAAAGTATTTGTAGAAATTTGTATTCCATTAATTGAAGATGATGTCTACAACATTTCAGATTTTTTTTCTAAAATTCATGTGGAAGATATATGGCACGCATCTCAGGAGTCACATGTAGACACTTTTGCATGCACCATGCATGCATCTCAGGAGACAAAAAGGGAGCCGCACACATCAGACGTCATTCTGATATTTTCTGAGAAATATTTGTAGAAACAAATTGGATATTTGAATTCCTCTCGGGAAAATATCCAATTTCAAAAAAAAAATCGTCCAAAACGGAGTACGGAAAGTGAAGTTATGATCTTTTTAAAATCAACAAAATTTCAACATTCTTCCAGAAATGGTCGCACGGTTTTCAAAATTTCATCCAAAATTTATTTGGATATTATTCATTACAAAAAGATAAAGTGGATATGTGTGGAAATATCATTGATGCATATACTTCCTCAAATCCATGCAGACATCTACATATTCAACCAAATCTTCAAAGAGCACAAACTTGCATATTTGCGAGGTCTTCTTGGAGTGAAGGACATGGTTGCTTAGCAACTGCCTTTTGTTCCTTATAATTTTTTATTTTATGCATTGTAATTTGAGGGGGGGGGTTTGTTCCCATGAGTTTTTCCCTCTTTCCTCGTTTAGTTCAGTGTATCTTTTGTATTTGGGTACCTAACATAGCCTCGTAGCCGGGATGCATTCTTTATTTTCACCATAGTGATGTTCAGGGGGGGTGTTGGAGTTACTTCACACACACCTAGGATTTATTTTTCCTAAGGTTATTCCTTGTTTATTAGTCATAATTAGTCATTATCCAGTCTCCTATATTTTAGGGGAGAATATTCCACCTGGAGAATATTCTCTTTCAGTTGACACTTCAATTTGACTAGTTGAGTTGAGTTTACAAGTTGCATTGGTTTTGTCACCATGCAACACTGGGATCATCACCAACTCAATACTCTTTGTTCAGTCAGTTAACTAAAGACTAGTTGACTAGTTAACTCGGCTAGGTGCCAGTTCACTCTCGTAACTGCTTGAGAGACTAGACTAGGTGGTGGTTTACTCTTGTAACTATTGGTGTGTGTCCAAATCAATCTAGACCACCACTATGGCTCATTAGTTACTCATTTATTCTATATATATATTGTAAATTATTCACACTTTGAGTGTGGAATACAGTTAATGAGAATTCTTCCATTCTTTCTATCTTGCTTCTTCTTTCTCAATTTATCTCTGCAAATGTGTGTAGTATTTTCTATCTAGATCTATTATGTGCAGGTTCAACACATTTACATTGAGTATTGTCTCTGGGCCACCGGTGTCACGAGCGGGAGTTCCTAAGGAATTGTCTCCATCTTCCTTTAGAATAGTGTTAATGAAAGAGTTGTTGAAACCAAATCCAATAGATGTTCTAAAAAAATACCACTAGGGTCAAACCCTTTTACTTTTTCAGCATATTTTAAGTTGAGGCTATGGAAGTGGCATCATAATTCATCAATATTATTCATATTTCTAAATATTAAATCCCCAGCTTTCCAAGGCAGATGTATGAATTTTTTTTTCTCTTTTCATGGAAAAAATGAAACAAGTAGGTGTACTACCTTGCTATCTCCGCAACAAAAATTTCGTCTGATATGTGGCATGGAAGGAAGGAAGTATTTTATTTGGATCCAAAAATCCTTATAACGTTATAATTTTCCATTGTTATAGTGTCCCCTTCCTATCCAGGAACTTACTCGCCTAGTCAAACATCTGGGGAGCATTTTTTCCAAACATCAATTCTTTAAAAACTAAGACAAAATCATTAAAGACTTCATAAAAATGTTGGGAGGCCTTGTGCCTCCACAATGATTGATACCAAAAGGTTACTGAGTCAAACTCACAATTTACCTTCTTGCAGATAGATAATCTCGGGAACTCACAACAATGTGCTATCACAAAGACCAAATAAGATGACATAAAATATTTCTTCTCCTTCTTGTTTTGCGCCAATTGAGAAGATATTTCAATGGAAATAAGCTTACCCCAATAGAAGATGGCATGTTCCTTTACCATGAAATAAAGAATGTAAAGGATCATTTGGGAGATGCTAGTCATGGTTTCCTATCTTGTTATCCTAGTAAACATCCATGCGATTTCCTGAAAGGGATTTTTAAATGCGCCAAACTACAATCTTGTAATGTCCTTGGAGACAGTCGTTGGGTTCTCTATGAATCTAGGTAAGAGGTTGAGTCCATTGTCATGATTTTTTAAGAAATCCATGCAATCTTCACCTTTGAAGGTGAGCATTGGCTCGGGATGCCTCAACATCTTACGGAAAACCTGAGGTGATAGAGAGACAGGGGAATGGTCCTGAAACTGGATGATTTGTTGGCTTGGAATGTATCTCTCATCGCACCAGGTGACCAAATCCTTACAATCAAAATTTTCCAAGACACACCATACGCGTGTAATTCTAGACATACAGATTATTTCCTTCTGGGAAGAAGGGGATGAATAATAGGAATATGCCTTGGACCACTGAAAACTTTGATCCTCGTGCCAAAAAATATTCAGTGTATCTCCATAGAAATATTGTCGACTTGTTGCCATAAGTCGATGAGGACGTTCCCTTTCTCCAAATCATGTTAGGAATGAACGCTGGTGGGAGATAATATAATCCTCCATAAATCTTGTTTAATGCGCTTTAATAGGAGGTCTCATCGAGCCTTTCTCTTATTAATGACCATCCCTTCGAACCTACATGCTAAGTTATTAGCATTAAAATCATAGTAAATGTGAATTGGGAAAGGAACGAGGGTGGCAGGGACAGATGGGGGCAATATGTGACTTGATATTTTTTGTGAACCCGATATCCCGCGATGGTATGAGGCGTGAAATTGGCTATGTGTGGAACAACGTGGTGGTAGGATGAATTCATGAAGGCAGAATGACACTTAGGTAGTTCGGGGAGTCTCAGGATATAAATGTAGATCATGGAACTCTTTGGTGCAATATGTTTATCACGGAACACAAGAACATGAAAGATCGATCTCGTCAACCCAAGAACTTGTGATTGTAAAATCGGCTAAGTATGGAACAACACAATGGTTGGTTGGACTCGTGAAATGAATTTGTAGATGGAGGTGAGAAAATGTAATTCTGCCAACCCGAGAACTCGTGGTCTAAAATGTGACTAAGTGTTAGAACTAGAAAGGGATAGTAAGAGGGGGGAAATGGGTAAGTGTATAAGGGAGAAAAGAAAGGGGGAAACGAATTTGGGAAAATAGAAAAGGGGAGGGAATTTTTTGGAAGCAGAAAATGACCTCAACAATAGGCTCCAACTATGGGATGATGACCCGCTGTGGGTTGTCAAGAATCCATAATCTCTTGTGACCAGGTGCTTCCTCTGATTGGGCAATGGAGTTAGATTAAGAATATACAAACTATAAATAAGATTATGTACAATAAGAATGAAAATTGTTAGGAGAAGAAACCTTTCAGATGTTTCCCGTTGATAGGCGAAATTAACCTTTTTCCTTTCATATCTTGGAGCATATATGAGTTGAATCGAAATATCTTTTCGATGACATAGGGTCCAATTCCAAAGTACTTTGAACTTCGTGTGCATGGATGGCTTTTCCTTGGCTTTGTTCCAAAGCAGTACCAGCTCTCCCTTCTGAAATTTCTTCATAGTTGTGCTTTGATGAAAATAATTTTTGACAATCTGCTACCTCTGAGAAGTTTGGTTCATGGCTTTGCTTCATTCCTCCTCCATATTTAGCAATTGATTGATTCTTTTCTAATTAGGTGAAATGTCTTTTGTATTTTCAGTATTAACCACAGAGATCAATGCGTTAAGATCAAGGTTAATTGGAATTTTTTCCTCTTTCCCATAGACCAATAGATACAAAGTCATCCTAGTACTATCTTTCGGGGTTGTCATTCTTGCCCATAATTCTTCTATCAGCTTCAAGTGACAATTTCTATGGTTTCCATCAACAGTTTTTTTCAATATCTGCAAAAAACAATTGTTCATGGATTCGACAAGGCCATTTCCCTGTGGATAACAACTCGAACACTGACCCATAACGATCCCATATTGTCTGCAAAACTCTGTGAATTTTGACCCAATGAAGATCGAACTGTTGTCTATGATAAATTTATCAGGAACACCAAACCTTGACAGAATGTTGTTTTTGAGGAATCCAATCAATTCTTCAGTGTCATCCTTCATCAATGCCACCTCTTCTGGCCATTTTGTGAAATAATTAATACATGTTATAATTGACATGTTCCCTTTTCTAGATTTCATACTAATAGGCCCAATGACATCAAGTCCCCATCGGGAAAATGGTTGTTCCACCACAATCACCTGCAAAGGCATCACAACTTTCTTCATTTTTCCTGAGAACTATTGGCATGATAAACATCTCCTTATTGTGTCATATGAGTCCCTGAAGATTGACATCGAGTAGAATCTTGCTCTGATTATTTTGTGAGCAGTTGTAGTGGGTGAAAAGTGTCCACCGCATATTCCCTCATCGAATTCTTTGATCAGTGTTGGAGCTTGATTTTGATCGACGCATATCAACAGTATACCATCAAAATTTATTCTGAAAAGTATATCAGCAATCAATACATATTGATTCTCCTTCATCTTGAGTGTCCTTCACTCCTTGGAACTCATTGTAACAGGGAATTTTCTGGATCTTAAATAAAATATGATATCTATGTACCACTCTGAATCAACTAATGGTTCCCCAACTGATATTGAAATCATTCCATCAAATGATTCCCCATTCCCCATAAGCTTGCATAATTCTTTTCCTTTTATTGCCTTCAACGCTTTGATCTTGATATCATTCTCTTGAATTTTTGCTAACTAGTTGGCCCATTTTCCTTCCCTCAACTGTTGATTTAGGAGCATCTTGGCAGGGGACAAGGGGACGTAGGCAATTACATGAGAGTTTAGTACATAAGTCCGAAAGTGCGCCACAACTTTTAAAATAGCCAAATCCTATTTCTTGAGTTATGAATACCTAAACTCATAGTCATGAATTTTTTTTATGATAAAACTTATGGGGAGCTCTTCTCCATTGCTATTTTTCTGAGTGAGGATGGACGCGACAACTACCTCTATAGAAAATAAATAGATAATAAAATTCTTTTGAAAATATGGACTAATGAGGATGGGAGCAGTGGTGATGGCCCCCTTGATCTTGTTGAATGATTCCTAAGTATCTGTTGTCCACTTGAACCTCTGCTCTTTTTTCAGCAATAAATTGATGGGTTTTACGATGCTTGCATAATCAAGAACAAATATTCCAACAAAATTAATTTTCCCGAAGAATGATTGGAATCCCTTCTTTGATGTCGAGGGTTTGAGTTCATTAATATATTTAACTCTTTCTGGGTCAATGTAAATCCATTCCTTGCATACAATGTGTCCCAACAACTTGCCTTGAGTCACAACAAACAAGTTTTTTTGGGGGTTGAGAGAGACACTATATGATCTACATATTTCAAAAAAAAATCTTAAATGATGGATGAGATCCTCCCTTTTTCATAAATGCACTGTCAAGTCATGTTGGTCGTCAACCATGAACTTTCCTTTCCTTTCGATGAATGCATGGTCCATGGCTCTTTGGAACATAGCTCCAACATTCTTCAAGTCGAAGGGAATTATAGCGTAAGCATATGTTTCCCATGGTGTGATAAATGTTGTTTTTTCTCTATCTTCCTCATCCACTAAAACTTCATTATATCTAGAGAAACCATCCAACATAGACATACATGTCGATCTAGTAACTTGTTGCAATAGAAACTCCATGTTGGGCAGTGGAAAATTATCTTTTATTCTTGCTTTGTTAAGATCTCTGAAATCGACACACATTCGTATTTCTCCAGTCTTCTTCTTAACAATCACTAGATTTGAAAGCCAGTATGAATGTCTGATAGGATAGATTATCCTTGATTTCTTTAACTTTTCAAAATTAATTTTTACAAGAGGCTTTGGCATGGGATTCATCATTATTATTATTTTTTTCACCGATTTGGCTTCTTCCCTCAAAGGAATGACATGTTGGAATATTGTTTTTTCATAAGCCTTTAATTCGCCATAAGTCCAAGAAAACACATCTATATATTCCTTGAATAAGGTGACATATTGATCATGTTCTTCGGGGATGCAATCGACTCCCAAATTGACATATTTAGGGGACTAGTCCATTCCAATATTGAATTTTCTTATCTCTTGCATGTTTTGAACTGAAACTTCTTCACAAAGATTCTTGGCATGATTGTCTTTTATGAACAAAGATTCAACTTGTATGTAGTCTTTGGGGACGAAAATCTCTTTATCATCTTCTTCATCAACATCGTTTATCAAAAAATCCTCCAATTGTTCATCATTGTCAAACACTTTCAAGTACTCAATATTATCAGGCACGGATGGCCTAAAGTCCCTTCCCACCTGGAAAAATTCTTTTGTTAGGATATTGTTTGGATTTGATAGTGAAGCTAAAAAAGATAGTGAATCGACCTTATGGTTATTATCCCTTGGAATGAAACCAATATTGAAAGAGTTGAAATATTTCATCAATTCATTAACTCTTTTGAAATACAATTTAAGTATTTCCCTTTTTATTTTGTATTTTTGGGTAACCTGGTTGATGACCAACTCTTAATCTCCAGTCACAATGAGATGTTTTATTTTCATTCTTTGTGCAAGGATCATCCCCTGGATTAAAGCTTCGTATTCTACCTTGTTATTCGTGCATGGAAAATCTAGTCTTATAGCGTGAGGATGCATTGTCTTATCTAAGCTTACGTGAACAATCCCAACTTCGTTCCCTGATTTAGAGCATGCTCCATCGAATAAAATTCTCCAGTAACCTTCAAATACACATTCTGGGACCTACAAGTTTTGAAATCGTTCTAGGTTTTCATTCTGATGCATGTCCATGATAGCATAGTTTATAATCCTGGCGTCTATTTATTCTTCCATTAATTAATTTTCCTTCTTCTTGAAGGAGAAAGGTTTTCTGGGCTCTTGGGGTACTTTAATCATTTCTCCCTCCTTTCCTGGTATCATCATACAACTACCATCGTTCATTATATATCCACCAATAATGGATCTCCAATATCTTCCCAGTACAACCCCATATGTTGGAGACAAGTCTACCACAATAATGTTAAAAACCATGATGATATGGGGAGCTGTTATAATCCATGCATAGAAATCCTTTATATCTTCGTATGTTGGCACCTTTCTTGAATTGATGGAATATATTCTCTCTCCAGTTTCATAATATTTAGTGTAGCTCATTCCCAATTCTTCCATGACCACGAGTGGCATTATATTATTTGTCGCACTAGTTTCAACTAAACGTTTATGTAATGAAACATCATGGTTTTCAATTTCGATGTAGAAGGGTGGAATTTTACCTCTAATATTAGCAGTCGAGGGGCTTTGGTTCTATTTTGGAGTGGTAACAACAACTTCCATTCTTTCTGATGGATCATCTAGCAACTTCAAGATATTATGCGTCTATCAAGGAATATTCACCACTTCTGTAAAAGGAAAGGTTATCCTCAGTTTACTTAAGTTCTCCATGACATTGTATTTCATTTGAGTTTAGCTTGTCACTACGGGTTGCCTTGTGGTTACAACTTTCACCGTCTCATTCGACACTTTTTCACTGGATTTTTCCTTTCCTTTTTCTTCTTTTTTTCTTTGTCAGATTATCCTTTATTCTTTGGTCTATTTACAAATCCTCTTATCTGGGAGACATTTTCTTATGGGTTAGGATCGTTTTCGCCCTCTTCATATATGTACATGGGTGCCTCACATCCGTGCATCTACACTGTCTCAGATAATTCATTAGGTAAGAAATAACCTTCTTTTTCGGTAGATTTCTTGTCACAAACATCATCCAAAACAACTGCATTTGGAGTGGGTTGTTTGGGAACCCTTGGTCTCAGTGGATCTTCAATATTCCCGAATCTGACCTTGTTTTCAGGGGAAGTGTTCCTCCTTTGTTCGGGAATTGGCATTCTTGGGTTTGGCATGTAAGTATCTCCCCTTATCAGACTGGTTATTTCATTCTTCATCTGTTTGATGGTTCTATTCATCTACACAATCTCAATTCTCTTCTTTGCTTTCTGTGCTATCGCAGGGTCAACTTTTACATCATGTATGGTTCCCTTAAAACATCATTCTCCCACCATTTGATTTTGAGTTGATCAAGGTTTAAACTCTTCGTTTCTTCTCGAGCTGGAAGCTCCTTGATTTTCAATATTCAATCCCCCATCTATCTTTTTAATTTTCCCAATATAATGTTGGGGTCGATGCCCATTTCAATCATAATTTATTTTATCTCAGTAGCCTTAGTCATTTCTTCCTCTAGGTTATCTATCTAGGATGTTCTAATGGAATATTTCACATTCGAGGGAATTGCATTCTTATAGAAACTGAGAATGACCGGGTCATTTGGTATTTTTTCCTCTAGGATTCTACTCAAAGTCTTATTGAACCTGAGATTGAAATCTAGTATCCTTTCATTCTTCCTTAACCCAATCAGGATGAAGTCTGTGAGGAGGGTATGGTAGGAAATTGGGTGGGAAAACATATTAAGGAACATAACTTCGAGGTCATTAAATGAGAAGATGGATCTACTAGGTAATGTTGTATACCATTCATAATCTCTTTCTGATAAATTTTTCAAAAATAACCTCACCGTGACATCATCATGTTCGACTCGGTGGAAGTCACAAACGTTAAGAAATAAATGAAAATGCCTCTTTGCATCAATTGTCCCATATCCAGAAAATTCCTTCAAGGTGCCCTTAGGGAGAACTGGGAGTTCATGTTGTTCACCCATGATATTAATAGGGGAATCTCTCACCTTCCTTATATTTCCAAACCCTAGGATTCCTTGGTTTCGTGCAGCGTCTCTATCGCCTCCTTGCCTCTCTTCATGATGTTTGATTCAGGGTTGTTCGTCTCTCGCTACCACTTTTAAGGAGGTTTCAGAATCATACCTTTCACTTCTAGGGACAAAGAGTTGTTTACTTTTACTTCGGGTGATGGGTCCCTTTGTTGGCCCTTGGTTATGGAAGGAGGCGAATATCAAGGAAGAAAAGGTAAAATGAGAACTACGTGGGAAACACAGTGACTGTCACTAGGTCGAAGTAAGCAAAAGATCATAAAAAATGGAGTGAAGTACGGAAAAGAAAGTCATTGAATGAGGAGATCGAGGATGATAGATCAGTAAGAGAAAATAATCGTAGACAACTCAGCAATCAGAGAAAGCCACCATTGGATGCTTTGGAGCACCACGTGACGAGGAAGGAAAGATAGGCTGGCGAAGCTCGGAAAAGAGAGTCAAGTTGACCTACGGTTTTAGATACCTAGGGTTTTGCGTAATTAGGTTTTTGACACAAGGTTTAGACCTAAGGCTGTCAGTGAGGGACTGTAATGTATAAATAGAGGTCAAGAGGACCTAGCTCAAGGGAGTAGTAACATTGGGTATTTCTATTGATTGTGGTTGATTGAGAGATTATTGTATGGTGAGAGAGAGAAGTGTTGAGAGTGAGAGCCTTCTAGTATTGTAAGATCTTTAGTTGGGTGCGAAGATCAAATCCTGCAGCTGCGTGTGCAGGAAGGGGAGAGAAGAAGAGAGAGGATTTGTTGGCCTGAGCGCAGATCAGAACTGTAAGCTTTATCTTAATATATCATAAGCCCAGTTTTGCGGACGTATCCCTATAGAGAGGGTGAACCGTGTACATTTTGTGTTGTATGTGTGATTGATTCCTGGATTCATGTCATTGTTATGCTGTCATTTTCCTTATTGTGTTAGATCAGATCTATAGTTGCGCAGAGTATATCTAGTTGATAAGTGACACATGAATGCTACAATATTGTTGTATTGGTTCCACTTGATATTCCCCTAGTTGTAGACATCCCTTTCTTGCAACCCTCCTCTTAGCTGCTTTGGGTGAGACTGCATATTCTTCACAGGTGTTGTTGAAAGGGCCAGTAGCTAGGGCTTGTTGGTGCACTCTTGGAGTGAACCCCGGGTCTATCCCTGTGCCAACAAATGGTTATAATGCCAAAGCGAGCCAGAAACCGCAGTAGCTACAAAGTGAGGTACACAGGTCGAATCTACCCAAAGGACCATGTACGAAGTTGCGAAGAGGCCTGGAGTGAAATTCATCGAGAAAAATGGGTACACAGATTCATTAACACGCTGGACACGACCCCTATTAACTGGTACCTTCAAGCAGAGATGTGCCTTATCACCGCAGATTGGGAAGGTATGCTTCAGAATTTTGTAAGCACCTTTTTGTTTGAAAGTGAATTTCCCTCAGTAGATCAAGCATTAAATATTGTGAGGCAGAAAGTATTTAAGGAGTCATCAATCCTCCCTTTGGAGAAAGAAGAGGATGAATGGACTACGCCATTCCAAAAATTACAAGGATGTTACAACATTAATTCCACGAAGATGATGATCCAAGGAAGGTAAACATTGTTGAGACAGAAGGCCATAGGGATGTGGAAGGACCAGGAGTTGAACTGTCATTCATTGGGCAGCCGATCAAGATAAAGAAAGTTAATATTGGTACAGAGGAGACACCGAAGCTTGCCAATGTTAGAGATTACTAGGATGTTGCTACCATTGACAAAATTACAGAATTACTGCATGAGTATTAGGACTTGTTTCCGACCAAGTTCACTGATATGAAGGGTATCAAAGGACCTATGGGAGAGATGAGAATACCTTTGAAACCAGATGCAAATCTAGTCAGGCAAAGACCCTACAGGTTGAACCCGAAATATAAGGAAAAAGTGAAGATTGAGCTCGATAGAATGCTAGAAGTAGGGATTATTGAACCTGTCGAAGAGCCGGAGTGGATTAGCCCTATGGTAGTATAAGACAAGAAGACAGGAACGATAAGAATATGTGTAGACCTCAGAAATATGAATTATGTTTTTTTGCATGACCCTTTCCCTACACCATTCACAGACAAAGTGTTAGAAAATGTGGGAGGCCAAAAGGTATATTCTTTTACAAATGGATTTTCAGGATACCATCAATCCGGATTGCCAAGGAGGACCTCCACAAAACCACATTTTCCACAAAATGGGGATCCTACCAATACATAGTGATGCCATTTGGACTGAAAAATGCCCCAGCCATCTTTTCTAGGGTGGTGGTCGAAGCGTTCAAAGAATTTTTTCATAAGTTTTTAGAAGCCTATTTTGATGATTGGACTGTTTTTAGTTTTCTAAAAAATCATGTTGAATGTCTAAGGCTAATGTTGGATAAATGAAGGCAATGTCAAATTGCTTTGAATTTGAAGAAGTGCATCTTCTTCTCACCATTTGGAGTATTATTAGGTCATATTGTATGCAAGCAAGGATTCTCGGTGGACCCATCCAAAATTGCAATTATAGTTGATTTTCCACCTCCTACCTCAGTCAAACAACTGCGCACTGTGCTAGGACATACTGGTTATTACAGGAAATTGATCAAAGGATATGATCAAATTACCGCACCAATGGAGAAGTTAAAGAAAGACTGTGAATTTGGTTGGGTAGAAGAATGCCAACAGAGCTTCAACACACTGAAATAAAAGATGGTGGCTGCGCCTATTCTGGTATTTCCAGATTGGAGCAAGGAATTTCATTTGCATGTTGATGCATCTTCCATTGCATTAGGAGCAGTACTAGCACAACCTGGAGAAGGGGACATTGATCATCCATTAGAATTTGCCAGCAGAAAACTATCTACAGTTGAAATCAATTACACTACTACAGAGAGAGAACGATTAGCCATGGTGTACGCACTGCAAAAATTATGCCATTACTTACAAGGAGGACACTTTAAAATGTTTACTAATCACTCTGCGCTGAAGTACCTCGTCAACAAGCCAATGTTGGGGGGGTGAATATTCATATGGCTTATTATGTTTCAAGAATATGATTTTGAGATCATAGTTAAGCTAGGAAGAATGAACAAGGGACTTGACCACTTGTCGAGGTTGGAACATGGAGAAGAACCCACCAGTCTGGAAGACACACTACCAGATCCATAGTTTCTCGCCATTAGGAAGATGGATGACCACTTCATAGACATATTCTAATTCCTATCAATAGGAATGGCTCCAAGTAAGTATACAATTTCCCAGAAGAAGCAACTAGTGGTCCATGCTGCAGACTTTTCACTGATAGTTGGTCATCTATATAATATGGGACATAATGAGATACTAAGAAGATGTGTGATGGAGGCAGAGTTCCCACTGATCCTCACAGAATCTCATGAAGGCATCGTAGGAGGACATTATGTAGGCAAAGCAATTGTGCAGAAGGTTTTGCAAGCTGGACTTTGGTGGCCTACTTTACACAAAGATGCTAAAGAGTATACCAGAGCCTGTGATGTATGCCAAAGAGTTGGAAAACCATCCAGAAGAGAAGAAATTCCACTAGCACCGCAGATGACCCTACAAGCATTTAAAAAATGGGCCATTGACTTCATGGGACCTATAAACCCACTAGGGAAGCCCACAGGAGCAAGGTATATTATCATTGTGACAAAATACCTGACTAGATGGGTTGAAGCAAGAGCAATCAAGGATTTTAGTGCAACTACAACCGCACGTTTTATATTTGATGACATAATAACCAGGTTTGGATGCCCTAAGACCCTTATGAATGATCAAGGTACTCATTTCATCAACAATACAGTTGAAGCTCTGACTGAAAAATTTGCAGTCCACCATCAGAAGAGTACACCTTACCATCCACAAGAAAATGGAACGGTTGAAGCATTCAACAAAATCTTGGAGACAAGATTGACAAAGATTTGTAGTGTGAATAGGGATGACTGGGATTTAAGAGTACCAACAATACTCTGGGCTTATAGAACCACTTGCAAGAAATTAACAATGGAGATCCCTTTCAAGTTGGTTTATGATCTTGAATTTGTTGTCCCGATGGAGTACTTGGTACCGAGCTTAATAATTGTTTCATTTACATACATGGATGATACTGGCACTATTCGTGAGAGGCTTTCCTAGTTGGTTGAACTTGAAGAAGATAGATTTATGGCAGGATTCTACCATTAAGTATAGAAGGAAAGAGAGAAGGCCTATCATGATAGACACATCAAGAAGAAGGCATTTAAGCAAGATGATTTAGTACTGGTGTAAGACAGTAAATTTATAAGAAATCCAGCGAAGTTCAGAATGCATTGGCTTGGACCATATGAGATCGTCTATGTTACAGAAGGAGGAGTTGCGCAACTGAAGACATTGAAGGGAAAATGGAAAGAGGGATTAGTAAATGGGAATCGGTTGAAGTTGTACTATGAAAACCAGCTGCCTCATGGCTCTCAGTAAAAGAAAGGAAGAAAAGTGTCTAGGTACTAGGTGTAGTTGAAACTGGGTACCAAACACAGAAAAGACAATCTGCACAAGGATGGGAAGGAGACATGGAGCAGAAAGCAAAGGCTGCACTCCGCAGTCCAAAGTTGAAGTGACATGGAAGGATCATAACTGAAGTGCCTTGGGATGAGTCACAGGTGAGTGTTGGGGGCATGTTGGCCCTTGGTTATGGAAGGAA
>SNQJ01S0105326.1:27097-40389 GCA_010110895.2 Picea sitchensis
TGATTTCCACAAAAGCCCCTGGCACAACACCGATGAATGTTGCTCAAAACAGTCATTGGTGGCCGATATCAAAGACAAGGAGCCAAACCTTGATTTAGAATTTGATTCTGAAAATACTAGTAAAGGACAGATCATTGATGCAGACCCCATTGTTATTGTCGCGACCGCAGTAATTCAACCAGAAGAACCAACAGATCCTAAAGAGGGGGGGAACCTTTTTCATTCACAGATGTGGGTGAAGGGGACCCCACTGCATTTTATTGTTAATAGAAAAAGCCATAAAAACCTCATCTCAGCAAAGGTCGTCAAACAGTTGGGATTATCGACAATACCACACCTGCAGCCATAAAACATCGGGTGGCTTCGGTAAGGACGAGATCTCTGTGTCAGCCAACAGTGTCGATTGTCATATGGCATACAACCCTTCAAGGATGAGGTATTATGTGATGTTTCCCCACTGGATGTATGTGATGTTCTCTTGGGCCAACCATATATGTGGAGACGTCATGTTGTTTATGAGTCTCAACCCTGTAGTGTCATTGTTACTTTGGGGGGTCATCTCTACAGAATACCAGAGGTAGTTTTGACTATTGTTCCACCTAAAATTTACTGCAAGGTAGTATCTCATACTACAAAATTCAGCTTCTTCACAATCTGTTCAAAAGGGGAACAGAAGGACACTGCAACCACTACAGCTTCGCCCCAAGCACCTTCTATCCAACAGAAGCAGGTCGACAAGGTTGCAGCAAAGCACAAAGATTCCTTTTTCACACCATCCTCTCATGTATCTCGACTTGTTGAACAGTCTTAGCCTCAACAGGTTCGTGACAGACTTCCACAAACTGAGCAGCACGACGTCTCCAACAAGGCAAGCAACTCACCAAGATGCAGATTCAACAAACGCTTTTCCCTCTCCCCCAAGAACTCAACACAATGGAGACCATTGCTTCATAAGGAGGGAGGATTGATCCAGGTGGATATCGGTGGCCACCCACCTTTTTTGACTGGCTCAAAACAATTTTCTGACAAATTTGACAATTTACTATTTTTAGCAGTTTTTAACTTCTGGGGCCATTTTGAGGGCCCAAATGAAGGTTTTTAGAGATCGAGGTTCTCAATGATAGCCAAAGGCATGATTGAGCCCCCAAAATGATTATCCTCGTCGATACCTTTCAAACGAGCTATCATACGCCTAAAACATAGATCGTATGCAAAAGTTATGACCTCGGGAAGTTGATGTAGTAACTTACCCAAGCGGGGCCCACATGACTTTTGGCGCTTCATCTCCTAGGGTTAGGTTTTTGGATGTCTAGGACTTTTGGCATTCATGTTTATTGTAAAAAGGCCTTCAGAGCCTTATTGTAATCATCTTGTTGCAAATGCAAGTAGCCGTCACATCTCTTCTCAGAGATAAGCTGCCACCATTCTATCGAGTCTTTCACTCTGTATTTTACAGTCTCTATACATTTATTTCATTAATAGAAATGTATTACTGTATATCTGTGTTTATAGTTGCATCTCTGATATATTTATGTTATATTATTGAATATCTGCGATATCTCTGTGCATTTCTTTATTATATCTTCGATCTCATTTCGTGCCGAAAATAATCTGGATCACTCTTATACTAGTTACGATAGAGGGTTAGCTGGAATATACAAGAATAATGTAAAAACCTATAAGTAACATAATTAAAGTTAACTTTGAGATGAATTTCCTTGAAGATGAGGATTATGTAATACCCCATATTTGGAATTAATCATATACTTGGTGATCAAAATAAATAACTGGTCATAAAAACAAAAATACCAAGTAATGATGATGATGATGATGACAAATTTAAAACAAATTTATTTTAAGAGAAAAAGTAAAAAAAGAGACATTACTAAAATGAAATTAAGGGAAAAACTAAACAAAGAAAAGGCTTACTATAAGCTACATGATTAAGATAAGAGTTAATTGCTTGATGACTAGTGGAGCCTGTGCATAGGGATTTTTGCATGGATGGATGTGAAGAATAATTATTTGATGGATGTTGAGGAGGTGTTAAAGCATCTTTTGCTTGGAGTATCTTAACTCTTCGGGGTTTCTCTTTGGAGCTTGAGCTTCAAAAGAAAGAGAGGAATATAAGTCAACATAGGTTGTTGATTGAGGGCTCGATGGGCTCTYAGTTGTGTTGACTAAGAGATTGGCTGGGAGGAGAGTCATCCYTCACACTTGAATGCAGTTGGTGGAAGAAAGAGGMTAGATATCGTTTTTTCTAACTTCATTTGGATTGTAAGTTGATTCCCTTGATTCTTCTAGGTATGGCTCTCAAACCACATTGCACTTATGTTGATTTATACAATCAATACTTGAAAAATGATGATGCTTATGTGTTATGTTATGATTTTGCAATACCGAGGATTTTAATTTATGTTTCATTTTATCAAGTAGGGTTATTGCAACAAAGCTTTCCCGGTTGTTCTCCATCCTAAACACAATAACGATCAATCCTCTTCTCCTTCTCAAGGCCAAATTTCTCTCCCTTACATTCATGGCATCGCTAATTGATTATCTAAAATACTGGCTAAAAAGTATATTAAAGCTCTCTTTAAGCTTGACAAAATAATCAAATAATTATTCATAACCATTAAAGACAAGTTTAACCCATGGCTCTTTTAAGGTGTCTATCAAATTCCTTATTCTTGTAGCAAATCATATATTGATCAAATTGGTTGGTTAGTTCAAACTCATCTAAAAAACGTATCACATTAACCTTTTGCAAATGCCTTTCAAAATCTACACTGTCCAAACTCTCTCATAACTCTAAATTCTTAATATATTTTGACTAAACCAAAAATCTTATCTTCTACTCCTCATTACTCTTCTTCTACTCCTCATTACTCTTGTCACATTTATGAGAAACCTTTGAAATTGATAAACGTCTCAATACTTTAATCAAGAAGATGACTGTAAATTGAGTCAATCCTAGAAGCCTAGAATCCACCACCTTCGTCAATAATTTTTAAGCTCACTTCTTATCTCTTTTAGTTTCATCGTCCTTAATCTTCTCCTATCTTACGTTTATCTTGGTTCTAATATTTATCGTCTTTTAAGTATACAATCTTTCTTTTATATTGACATCTCTCCTTAATTAATTATTTAATCCATTCTTTAACATTTACAATTTAATTTATCATATTAATATTAACTATATTTGAGCGTGTCTCACATTTACTACTTTATTTGGTTTTATACTATTTATTTTATATTTTTAATCTTTAATTTAATTTATAATATTTATCATATTAATATTAACTATATTTGAGCGTGTCTCACATTTACTACTTTATTTGGTTTTATACTATTTATTTTATATTTTTAATTTTTAATTTAATTTTTAATATTTATTTAATTAATATTATTAATTCTAATTAAATTTGATTATTCATTTCTTAAAACAATATTTTATTTTAATTTCTTTTAAAATAAAAGTTTACTTACCCTTCTATATTTTAATAATTTATTACTTATTACTCTTCTATATTTTAATAATTTATTACTTATTATTTAAGGTTAATTTTTCTCCTTTTAATTTTATAAGTTATAAGTTTTTTTTTAAGTTTTTTTTTTTTTTTTTAATTTCAAAGCCTTTGTCTTTGTCTTTAATGAGAAATATCCACTCAAAACATTAATCACGTTTCAAACCTCTAATACTGATCCAACTTATTAAAAAAACTTACAAATAATTTAAAAAAAAAAACCTACATAAGCCTACTCTAAAATACAAAACTGTGTGAAAAATTGGATTTTTAAATTTATATATTTAAACAAGCTAAATAATCACCAGGTTATGTAAAGTGTTGATTGGTTTGCCCAAAACGTTGACCTCGTATAAAATTTGTAGCCAGTTTGGCAAGATGTTTAAAAGTACAAAACGAGGAATATTTGTCCACGCCTTTACCGACAACCCCGCCAACATAGTCGTCCCTGCGTGCCAGTGGGTTTAGGGGTCTTTTATAGCGACACGGCTCTCACTCAATTTGATTACAAATTTGTTTTTCTTTCATTGAAATTTAATACGTTATTCTATCGACTTTAACCAAAGGGAAAGCCGGAAATATCTAAACTTTGCACTTCCCATTTAACCACAAAGTGTTTAGTTACAAAGTTTTTTTTTACTAATTTGAAGTTTATGTTTACTTCAAGTAAGTTTTTCCTTTAAAATTTTTGAGTTAATATAATTAATTAATTAAGAATAATTATATTTTATATTTAATATTTCGATTAAAATGTAACAAACTACGAATTGAATTTATTCGACCAACATTTTTTCTAAATATTAACACCACCCTAACACCAATCCAATTAAATACATGTTTACTAAAGTGTTCCTTATATTTAAAAAAAAATGTTATCATGAAAATACTGATGGTGTAATTTCTTAATATGTAATTTTTTTTCTTATTTCAATTTATTTTGTTTTTTATTTTTTATTTTTCTTCTTGTTGTTTTTTTTAATTAAGAATTTTATTTATTATTTCATTTTATTTTTTATTATTGTTGTTGGTTTTTTTTATTATTATTTCCTCATTAATTCGTTGTCATTATACAAAACTAAAATGTGTTACAAACTTACCACCGCCAAACTAGTGGCAATCGTTTATACTTTCAGTCAAAAATAGAAACTGTCACTTGCTCCTCCATTTAGTTGGAATCTAGAGCAAGTAACAACAAATGCTGTCACTTGCTCCTCCATTTAGTTGGAATCTAGAGCAAGTAACAATAAATGGTGTTGACAGTTCTGTCTGGATATACAATCAAAAACTGATAATCAAAACTAAACAGAAAACCTAAGCAGAAAGACAAGAACAAAACTTCATTTCCATGTAAACGAGGCATGGAGGACTAAGAAACTTTAAACATTAGGAGGGCTATTGGAACAGTGGAACCTGCCATCCAGAGAGCTTCCATGAGGATTGTCGTCATTGGGTGTGAGTGCAAAGGGATGCACGCAGATTGAGCACCTCTTTTTGTCTAGCGCATTCGAGAAGGTGTCGAACAACATGTCGATTCTACTACTAATGAGGGTGTGTCGGTGGAGCTGCTCCATCATGTAGCCCCTCATCTCAAAGATGAGCTCCAATTGCTCCGGATTGAAGAGACTGGGTGGACTCTGGTCGCAATCCATGTCTAGGTTGAGCAGTGGGGGCCCGTCTGGGTTGTTTGTCATAGGGATTTCCTCCTGGACGATGCAAGTGCCTCCTTCCATGGATGTCGTTGGATACCTTGCTGCAATGTTGGTGTTGGGGCTATCCTGGGCATTCAGGACCGTGTAGAAGAGGGACTCTGGTGGAAGCTGAATTGGTTCCTCTAGGAATTCCTCCTCCAAGAAGGCCATTGGAGGCGTAGCCGACTTCTTGATTTGTTGCGTTCGAGCTATCGATAAATCCCTCTCCAAATTACGCTGACGTCTCTGCCTTGCAGCAGAACAGTACCAGGAGGGTCCCCGCTTGGGTTTCCCTCTTTCACGTGGCATGATAGATCCTGGAGGACAGAGAAATATCAGAATGAGGCCAAAGAAATATGAGAGGACCAGAGCCAGATCAACGAGTAAAGCGAAGAAGTAGAATGGTGAATGCCATGGTCGAGCTGGAGAATTATTCGAGGGGCTGATAAGATCGAGCAGTAGCCCCCCATACATGTCGTCATCCCCCTACAATTAATCAGTGAGGGCACCATTAATCCTGCGTGGGGTAGTTGTCCTCCCTCTCTTTGTGTGCTTTTATGGTCGTCCTCCATCCAAGAGTGGGCTTTGGGGTGGCGACCGACCATATTTATGGAAAAGATTGTGTGGGGGCTACGTGTCACCCCATCCAAGGGATTATTGTTGTTTTTTAATTAAGTCAATTTATTTTATTAATTAAGGGGACTTTATTTTTTTATTAATTAAGGGAACTTTTCTTTTTTATTATTAATTCACCAAATCACATAATGCCTCAACATCTCCCCAATATAGGGCTGTAGAACACCTCTGCCTCATCACACTAACGCCTCAACATCTCCCCCCATATTGGGTTGTAGAGCACCTAACTACTCTCCATGAAATAAAGATTATTCAAAAAATTTAAGGATTATCGTAAAAATGTTATCATGACAATACTAATGGTGTAACTCATTATCGTTATACTAGTTATTATTTTTTTTATTTGTTTATTAATTAAGTAGACTTAATTTTTTATTTTTTAATTAAGCGAATCACATAACCCCACATAACCCCTCATCACACTAATGTCTCAATAATTCCTCAACATCTCCTCCATCCCGGACTATAGAGCACCTTATTCTCAGTGCAATAATTATTTATTTGGATAAGATGTTATTCAAGGGTAAAGGGCTCTTCACATCTGTTTTGAGAAGCCCAACTTACATGTTGAGGCATGTGCACATTATTGGAATATGGAAAAGGAGGATGGGGACCTTATCAAAATAGAGAAAGCTTATTCAACCTGCATCTCTTGGCATAATTGTGTTAGCAAAATCACATCTCTTTCCATTATGGAAGAAATAGGGGTTGTGATTTTTCAACCCCTCTCCAATTACATAAGAAAAGGGTTAGTGGAAGATGACAGAGCTATCTTCCAGAGTTTGGAAATTATGGTCACGGTGGTCTCTTCCTTAGGCTTGGCTCCCCTGGATTGAATTAAATCTTTCTAGTAATTTTTCTAATTTGGAACTCTATGTTATTTGTTTCATCCCTCCCTAGTCATGTTGTTTATGCTTCCTACCCACATCTAGTTGAAATTGAGATCGTTAGATTGGTTGTCTCTATATGGTCGGTGAATTACTCTTGGGACATGAATCCATCATCTCAGACACTAAGGCCTTCTTTTGTCCCTTTCAACTGCTCCTTTCCTTAGACCTTGTCATCCCCTTCCTTTGTCATCCCATTGCATTCTACTATGCTAAAATTGGGCAAGTAAATGGGTCTAAAGTCCAACAAAAGAGAGCTTAGATGCAAGTCCAGGAAAAATACCAAAAACTCCACTCCTCATATGCTTACTCAGTCTATTAGCAATGCCCATAAGGATGCCATGAAGGCAGCCAAAGTTTACCACAAACGATTTTCAACTTAAGCGAAGGAAGAGATAGCCTAGCTATAGAACTTGGTTCCATAGAAACAAAATAATTTTTTGAAAGACCAAATTAAAGCCGAAATTGAGGGTTGGATCCCTGATATGAGCTTCTCTTGTACAAGGGATACCAAAATCTTTAGGTTGACTAAACTCTACTCACTTAACAAGGCCTTTAATGTTCAAATTGCAGGGGGGAATTTGCAACACCAACATGCCATCCTCCATAGATTGGATTTGATGGACAATAAATTTGAATAATCTTTAGAGTCCTCTATGATATTGACATCATTGTATCCATCCCCCATAATAATGACAATGACCCTCTCTGGACTGAAGGTTTGGAAGCACGCCATCCAACCCTATTATCATCATTGTAGACCCCAAGCCATAAGAAGACATACAAAATGGGTAGAAACCTACACACAACCTCACAGGTTAGCCAGTTACATACCCTACCCCCCTCTGGATTTGAACTTGTGACCTCTTGGAGGAAACACGTGTTCTTAACCATTAAGCCCACTCAAGGTGTATACTATTAGTACCTTATAAGCTTTATTGTTTTGAAGTATGAAAATTAAAATGCTTTTCTAGACATTAAATTCTGTTTTTGTTTGTTTGTTTATTATAATTTTAGTTTGAAAAATGACAAGTCATATACAAACATGGTTATAATATATTTTTTTTCAAATATTAATAAAAAAATTAATTAACTTAAAATAATAAAAACAATAATAATAATTTAATTTAAAGTCCTAGTGCAATTAAACATCACATTGACATATAAAAATATAAATTAATAATTTTTTATCAAATATAAATTAATATATAAAACCTTTTATAAGAAAAACTTTTCCGTATCACCCTTTAGCTACTTAATTTACTTAAATACACTCACCGAACTCATTAAATATGAAGTTGGAATCAAACATCCAACAAATTCAGAATAAAGAAATTAGAAAAAATCAATATTCAATGATATCCATCCCTATCAAAGAGCCTGACAATATGAGTGGGATTGTCGGTAAAAGAGTTGACAAATACAAAAGCGTGCTCTATTGGTAGAACTGGTCAACGTTTCGGCTCGTCTGTCCACATTGGGAAACCACAAAAAACTGTAAAAAGTCGCATTCGGACGGTTCACTGTACAAGCGGCGGCGCTCATTTTCTTCGTTCCGTATATGTCTTGGGAAAGTTTTGAGAAATGTGAAGGCTAAGCAACCGTTGCAGTACATATGTGCAGAATTTTATTATGATGTAAAATTTTTGTAATGTGAAATAATGTTGTTTTAAGTTTTGATTAGTCCACGTTATTTTGAAAAAAAAATGTCTAAATTCCACATCTAAAAATAATGTACATGTCAATTAATCATTGGAATTTAGATTTGTGCTGTTCGATTCAATTGAAGGGAAGTTCTTCGCTGCTCCCTCTTACCCTGGCGAGGATCTAGAAATGCCGGTGGCCCTGTATATCTCTGTTGGGGTTTTCAACATTGACAAATTTGATTTGTTTTTGTTCTTATGATTTTCAAAGAGAATCTGCTCGATACAGTTCTCTTCTCTTTGATCTTAAGGAGAATCTGCTCGAAAAAGTCTCTGGTTTGGGTTGATTATGGCTATGGAAACAGATCGATCAGCCTCGGGTGTGAGGCATATGAGAGAGTAGAAAAGCCCTTTCGGACTCCATAAAAAATAATCCCAATCCCGGACAGAAGATGGCCATGGATGGCAGGTTGGATGGAGTTGCAGAGATTGATCTGGTTGTTCAGCTGGAAGATCAAAATGGTGAAGGGGATGAAGAGTTTATGTTAAATTTCAAGAAGCAGAAGATTAATATAGCACCCAAGAATAGAAATAGCAATTTGATGTATAATTTACAGCAATCTGAAGAAGAGGAGGGTGGAGCTGCGGAGACTTCTAAACAGATTCATGATAATTATCACTATGATAAACCCGATTCCTCAAGGATTCCTGCGCGTTTTGCTTCTCGAATCGATGAACAAAAGAAGGTAAGATTTATATCTGACTATTTTTCCTGTTAGATCATTCCCTGCATTATAAGATGATGTTTTAAAGGAAATAATGTTCTGGCATAAATTGTTCTTGAGCTGCAAATGGTCTTTGGGTTGTAATGAAGACTTCGTCCAAATATGGCATATGACATGACCCATGGGGAGAAACCCTTCGAAGGCCCAAAGAAGAAGAATCGAATCGTGCTGAATTACTCAGATCCAAATCAAATTGATGGTTTTCATTGGATCAATAACTAGTTTACTGTTCAGGTTTTAATGTTGTTGCGGCTGATATATATACTGTCAAATTATCTTAATATATATTATCCAGTTATCTTGATGTATAAACTTGGATATATCAGTTAATGTATATACCAATTGTCGAAGCATTAAAACCTGAGCAGCATGCTCAGGTTATTGATCGCTATACGAGTCTCAATAGTGTAGAGGATTCTTGCTGGTAGTGAAGCTTTGACTGTAATTTAATATCCCCAATTTTAGTACGGGATATAGATTGTATGGATGACTTATTTATTTGATCGTTTGTGAACAGATTGAAAGTTTACAAATTGAAATGGACCGAATCAAAGAAGAAAACAATAATTTGAAAATGGATTTGTCTCGTGGAATGAATAATTATCGTAATCTCCAGATGCATCTGTTCAGTTTTATGCAGCAACAACAGGAACACAACCCGCAACTGAAAATGGAGGTCAGTTTTAACAAATACCGAGGACAGCCAATCATTAACAATCTAGAGTCACACACACGATACTGCTGTTGCAGTCAGATAGCTAAGATCCTAAATTTTCTATTTCACTTACTTATAGGCGCCATTTGATCGAGATAAACTCTATTATTGCATCGGATAACAATTGTTGTTCCTTTATTCAGGATCTGCAACGCCCTCAAGATGAATCACAACTAGTGGCTCTCTCTCTCGGCACAAACCCATCAACTAAAGGGCGCAGTAAAGAAGAAACCACCGGAAGTGCAGACAGTAGAAAATTGCAGCTTATCGAAAACCATGAAATACCAGAGAGGTCAGGCAGTGTCGGTGGGGGTTCGATAGAGAATCTCAAAGACTTACACCTATCTTTAGATATCAAGGACGAAGAAATGAGCCGAGAATCTGGTGAAGGGAACCTTTCGGCCAGAAGTGGTACTCCTACCAGATCAGATGGCGGTTTAGTAAAGATGGACTCCATGGATTTGCCAAATACCGAAAGCCAGGCATGTCTTAGCGCTGAAAATAGTTCTCAAGTTAAGGATGAAAATATATATGAACGAGATGGTGGATCTTGGTCGCCAAACAAAACAGTGAAGAGTTTACATGACATGGACCAGAACTCAGAAACTGCACCCAGTATGAGAAAAGCCAGAGTATCTGTGCGTGCTAGATGTGAAGCACCAACAGTAAGACTCAGATCCTCGTTTTTCTGTTTTTTTTTTTAAACAGCATTCTACAATCTTTTTTGTAAATATGTTTCATTGTAGTATATTTACCTTCATAACTATATTTGTGAGTGTGTAGGTTTTTACAATTTTTCAGAATGTTTATTGAGATTTTGAGATATAAACTGTATCATGAGTTTTGAAATGTCCAACTTTTAATTTTTCAGAATGTTTATTGAGATTTTGAGATATAAACTGTATCATGAGTTTTGAAATGTCCAACTTTTAAAGTGAACACTCCCATCCAAAACTTTAAACTTTTCAAATCTCATAAAATCTCAACGAGGAAAGTTTTCAAAACTCCTGAAATCTCAATGAATAATCTCATAAAACTTTAAACTTTTCAAATCTCATAAAATCTCAACGAGGAAAGTTTTCAAAACTCCTGAAATCTCAATGAATACCATAATTATATCAATGAGGAAAGTTTTCAAAACTCCTGAAATCTCAATGAATACCATAATTGTATCTGATTTCCTTACAATGTGGATCATAAATGCTTCAATATCATTCTGACCACTGTTTGTAATATCTGGTAATTTCTGATGAATGCTTCAATATCATTCTGATGAGATTTTGATAGCATTGTGTGATGACTGACGTTTCAGATGAACGACGGTTGCCATTGGAGGAAATATGGTCAAAAGATTTCCAAGGGCAATCCCTGCCCGAAAGCATATTATCGCTGCATAGTTGTCCAAGGATGTCCGGTCCGGAAGCAGGTCAGTATAATTCGAGTCACCTTCCATGAATGTGCTTGCACCACAATCTGGATATTCGCGAATTGTTCCCATTAGAAAAATGTTGAAAACCCTAATGGGAAGGGTTAGTACACTGGTAAATAACTAGCATAGCCTCTAACTCGTGGTTGACAATGTCGAATGTCGAAAGGTAGCCGTTGAGAACATGTGTCCTCAATATATTTAGAACGCATGCTCCCAATATAAAAAGTTACAGTAATTTTTTAATGTGATTACGTAAATGTTAAAAAGTAAACATGTTAACGGATGTCTTGATAAATGCAAGAAAGTTATGAACAATAAATCTAATCCATTGATTTTGGAGGACGACTAAGAATATGTCAGCATCTTCAATCCATAGCCATCAGATTAGGGTTTAAGATTAAATAAAGCTAAAAGATCATTAATTGTACCCATTATCAATAGATGTAAGCCTTTCAACTTAATAAAAACAATATGTGACAACGTGATTACCTAAATTTTAAATTTTGTATTTCTGCCTATCTGCAGGTACAAAGATGTCAAGGAGACATGTCTATATTGGTCACAACATATCAAGGGACGCACAATCATCCTCTTCCAATTGCTGCAACTGCGATGGCTTCCACTACTGCTGCAGCAGTTTGCATGCTTATGTCTGGATCGACCTCCAGCCTCGAAGCGATGAATGCCAATTCATACCTCCTTGGGGCCGGCAATAGCAGAATGGATCAATTCCTTGCATCCAATCCTCACATTAGCATCTCAACCAATTCCTTTCCCTCAATCACGATTGATCTTACAAACAATCCCAATTCACAATCAAACGTAGGCTTGGGGAATTCTGGATCAGCAGGAACACCATGGGAAACCAGCTACCCCTCTCATTTCCGATATCCATCGGCCGGGCCGAGCTTGATTTCTCATAACAGCTCAATAATGGGTTCCGATCATTCTTTGACACCGCCCTCAGGGCCAAATCTTTGGAATAATAACAATATCTACTACAGCCAGCCTCATGTATACAGCCAGCCTTCACCTCTTGGTAGAGAGTATAATGATCTGGCTAGCCAACAGTTCCAGCAACGACCATCTCCTGTTGATCCTTCAAGAGCGATTCAAGGAGCTTTATCAAGGTCTTCAACCCAGACTTTGATTCAGAACATCATGTCAGAGGTAGCTGCAAAGTGCAATAATTCGTCTGGATCACAGCATTCTTTAGCTGATACAATCGGTGCTGCAACTGCTGCTATTACAGCTGATCCCAACTTCACAGCTTCTCTTGCAAATGCTATAACCTCCATTATCAGTAAAGGCACTACTCAATCTCAGTCTGGATCAAGCGATAGAGCATTACTATGAACCAATGGTGACATCAGTTCCCACCCTTCGTAGGTGAGGGACTGGTAGTATTTTTCTCTGCCTTTCGTCATGCCACATTGCAATATGTGCATAATTAAGTCAAGATCACGCACGCGAGGTTGTTAATATGTATCGTGAGGAACATGAAAATATTGTTATATATATATAGTTTTTGACTATTTCAGAGTAGTGTTTCCACTCATATATAAGGAGGTTAAGGAGGCGAGAGAGTAAAAAAGCTGGTATCATATTAATGTGAAATGTTTTTTTTTTCAGTTTTTCCACTCATATATAAGCAGGTGAGAGAGTAAAAAAGCTGGTATCATATTAATGTGAAATGTTTTTTTTTCATAAAATTTAATAAACTATTTATATATTTTTTATTTTTTTTATGTATATGTGAATGTTTATAACATTTATCATATATAAATGATGATGATTAAACTTAAACTGAATTCTGTCTATAGAATTTTAAGAGGGTAAGTGATTACTTGTTATTCTTTAGAATTTTATTTTCTGTGTTAGAAAAACATTAAGAGAAGCTTTCCAAAATCACCATACTTTTGTTGAGTTAAAAGGTTAGGAAGATTCGTAGTGTGACAAATATTTTGAAAATGAAATCTAATATA
>SNQJ01S0105327.1:18947-30156 GCA_010110895.2 Picea sitchensis
GTTATTTTGTAGCATTTCCAGCAAGCTACAAAGGGGAGGTGCTGCCCATTTGGGGCCACAAAACACCAAAGAAGAGCCTCCCAAGTAAGGGTTTTGATACCCACTTCTTCTCTTCTCCTCTTTTCATTGTAAGAAAGCCCAAAGAGAGTCTCTTGGGCTTGCATTTTTCAAGTATTTTAAATTTCTGCAATTTTAATTCTTGTTTTCCTACAACTAGCAAAGAGGATTGGCTTTGCTACCCATGCTAAATCGTAAGGCTAGGAACTTAGATTAAATTTTTGTTTTAATCATTTCAATTCTTTGCCCCACTTGTCCTTAAGACAAGGTTGAGAGGCTAGGTATTTTACTTTCTTGTCAAGTTAATTCTTTCATTTCTTTCACCCACTTTGGCACAAAATCGGTAGGCTTGTCCTCCTCCTTGTGCCTTAGTTGAGGTTCAAGTTTTATTTCAATTATTGTTTGCCCCACTTGTCCTTAAGACAAGTTTGAGTGGCTAGGATCTTGTTATTTTACTTTCCAAGCCTTATTTCATTGCATTATTTATTTTTTCCTACATCTAGCAAAGAGGTTTGGCTAAGCCAACCCATGCTATATCGTAAGGCTTGTTTCTAGCTTAGCTTGCTATTCTTTCATCTTATTAATGTTTGCTTAAGTTTCTCATCTTTTAATTTGTTTAATTTGCAAAGTTATTTATTCTTGCTATCTCATTCTTAAGATTAGGCAACTATCTAATTGATTAATATCCTGTATCTTAGGTTGGGAATCATTTACTTTGCAATTAATTTTCAAGTTAATCATAGCTTGTAGTCTAGACTAGTAGGGAAGTAATCTAGTCTAATTAGGCACCTTGGACTGGTACAACTTTCGCCACCAAAAAGGAGGCTTGTGGAGGCTACAGGGGGTGCTAAGTCGGGGACGACTTCACGACACTAGGTGCCCCCCCTGCTTGAGTGCCCAAGTTTTCCGAGTTGACCTGTGGAGCGAGGGAAGGGCCTTGTTTGCCCTTCTTCTTGAGCACCCAACAATCATTTTGGCCAAAGTGGTAAGAGTCTAGGGGTAGACACATAGTCTAGACTTGCATTATAACACTTTAACCCCCCTAATCAAAGAGAGACTCTAAAATTTACCTACTACACTTTCACAACACTCTTGTGCTTTACATTTCAACATCTTTTAGTTGTGCAAGCCTTGTTTTCCAAGGCATTTTTCATGTTGATGGGTTTAATTCATTAGCACTTTCATTTCCAAGCACTTTACTTACAAGTTGGGCATATTCTTTTTCCAGTTTCACTGTCTTTGAAGTGGTATATCTGTTCAAGGGCATGCTACTCTCAAGTTGCGTACCATCTCTTTGGGGCACTTGCTTGTAGTTTCCCCCTTGCTTCAGAAGTTGCGCACTTTCTCTTTTGTTGGCTCTTTCATCTACTTGAGTTGCACACTTGCCTTTTTCCAAGCTGTTTCAAGTTATAAGTTTCATTATTAGCTATCTCTTGTCAATTGGCAATAGTTGATCTCTTGTTGTATATCTCTCTTACTATTCTTTAGTTCTTGTCTATATTGTGCTATTATCTAACTTTCATTTCCATTGTATATTTGTCACATCATTATTGTAGAGTTATTCTTTTTTAATTAGATCACTTAATTCTTTCTAATTCTTTTGAATAAACTTAGTTGACCCCTTTCCCAATCCACAGGCACTAGTCTTAGTTGCCCTTTAGGGAAAGGTTTTGACTGTCATTAAATTTTGCATTTGCATTGCTATTTGTCATATAGGTTAGATTCCCCCTAACTTAACAAAACTAAAGTTAACTGTAATGTTCCTTACTTGGGTATTCTAGGAAACACTGCTAATGTGTGTGTAGGATTAATTTTTTACAGCATATAAATGATCATACAAATAACAAATGCGATAAAGGATTGCAAAGTTGATATTATGATATCTCTGCGGAGTACAAATGCCGAATGCGGCTGAATAAAATGAATCACTCAGCTAGATCAAAAGACAAAAGGATCTTAGCCGGAATACAATACGCAAACTAAATGATAATATGTGGTAGTAAATGAGCACTGTGGGGTCAAAGGATGAGCTGGAACTGAGGCAACTCGCATGATAACTTCTGAAAGTCTGAAAAGTTCGCCCTGGTGGCTATACCTCTCTGAAAGGCCTGGAAACTATCCCAAATGGTGCGCCCTGCTCTAATTCTCAGTCCTGGTGACTGACCGACCCCTCTGCTGGTGTGTCTGGACCCCGGATGGATCCCCCTGGGGGAATGCGCCCCTCCCTCTTTGGAAAACTGCACCCTAGTGATTCCACCGTCAGACTCAGCTGAGAAGTATCTCAAAATGATCGCCCTGACCTACTAGGAAATGGGTTGGAAGGGTTTCCTTGAATCTGATCTGATGCTTGTTCGGGAACCCTGAATGTGTCCACCAAAAGTGTTGCACTTCCAAGTCTGGAAAATGCGCCCTAGATGATTCCTTCGTCAGAATCTGACGAGGAACCAGGCAAAAGATGTGCCTTGCCTTCCTCTCAATTGGGTCGGAGGGGAATCTCTGAACTCTCCCTGGATGGAACAAGTTGATCCACTGAACCTCCTCAGAAGCTGCGCCCTCACCCTAGATAAGTGCGCCCTTGTTGCTGGACCCTGTGTAACCGCTGCTGAATAATGATGGAAGACCTGTGTGATCTTCCCTGTGACTAGGGTGTGTCTCTCAACACTGAAATCAACCAACTGGTGTCTTCCTCCTGGAATCCACTGAACTATCTCTCTTGAGATGCGCCTCTCTCCTCAATGACAAGTCATAGTCTGCATAATGATGAATTAGGTTGCTGACCCTTCTCTTATAGCTTTCCTAAACCCTAATTCACTGTTGAAACCCTAATTCGTTGTTGACTTCTAATTTTAGTTCGTTTGTTCTATTTTTAGCTCATAATGACTTAAAAGAACTTTTAACCACTTTTAGCTCAATGTCACTTTCCGAACATAACACCTTTGACTGGAGTGACCTCTAGTAACCCTGTTTACCCCTTTTCTGGCCCTGGCTATATTCTAACGGAGCGGTTTAGACTATTAAGCCTCCTCTCTGGAGCTCCTATTTGGAAAGGGACATTACATTAACTCCTAGACTTCACTAAACAACTCACATAGTAAATAGGGTCTACCTCCCTTGGCTTCCCTAGGAGTAAGCCTAGATGGAAGAAGTCCAAATCGAGGTGACAATGGGTTTGGAATTAGGCATTGTGCCTCCAAGGACACACCTAGTGGATTGAGAGTTTTCCACGTTTGTAGGTGTGTACAAGGAGGACAACACCACCCAAGTCAATGTTTAATTTTGATGTTGGAGGAGTGATTTCTTTGGGAGTGTTTTGATTAGTCCTAGATGGATTTTCATTCCCTTTATGTTGATATCACTCCTTTATATCTTACCATCTCAAGGATATGTTTAGGTGTGGGCTTTTTAACAAATACTTTAGTGACATGTCATATTCTTTAATTACATCCTTTGAACTCTGACTCCTTTCCATTGTTTGAGCCCAATGATCCATGGATAAAGAATGAGTTTTGCCCACTACATTGATTTGATTTGAATGCCCTGAGTATCCCACAAAATTATTCATTTTTGCAAGCCTTGCTTCATATATTTGAAGGAATCTGGGATAAGTGGACTCCTCATGGAAATCATTACAAGTTGTACAAAAAGGAAGAGCTTCATGCTCCACCAAATTTGTGGCTTCAAGCTGATTTGGGGGCCTTTGATCTTGTGGAGGTCCCTTTCTTTGCCATCTTTCATTATTTGGCCTAGGATGAAATCTGTTGGCTTGTGATCATTCCATGGAAATCAAACGATTCTGCATGGCATTAAGTTGACTTGCATGGTTGGCTTCCATGGCCTTGATTACTTCAGTTAATTCCTCCAAGGGGTCGCTAGAAGATTCATCACTATCTGTGCTAATTGTTTTTCAATTAGGCTCTGACTGCTTTGAAGAACTACCCCTGGTAATACTCGACAAGTTTGATCTTCTTGCGGCTTGCATATTCTTATCAACTTTTATAGTTGTCTCTTGGGTAATCTTAAGGTTTGATGGCTCTTTATCTCTGAGTTGGTAGCACATTTCCCCATTGAAAGCCTCTATATAGTAGATGAGGATGGAAGCATCTAGAGGTTTAATGTCTTTGTGAAGACTATTGATTAATTCATTAAATCTTTTGTTGAACTCCTCCATAGTTTCATTCTCATTCTTCTTTATGGTATTCAGAGCTGTTAACAAGTGACGGTTTTCTTTTTTGTCCCCCCATCTTTCTGAAAAGACATCTATTAACTCTTTGATGGTTTTGATCTTATTATCATCTAATTCTGAGAACCAATCAAAAGCATCTTCTTCAAGAGACAAGACAAATAATTTTAATTTTACATCCTCATGAGCATTATTTCCACACCATTTATCGACACAATGTGAGAAAGATTTGATGTGAGATCTAGCACTCATAACATTGTTACCTTGAAAAGAAGGCAACTTCTCTAAATCTTTTTCCGGAATCAAACAAGGATAACCATTTATTTGAGAAAAATTAATTGGTTTGTAAATATCATCCATTTCTACACTAAGATTATCAAACAAAAGATGAATATCAAAAGTGGACTCAGATTCGAGATTAGCAAGGATCCTACGAGAAGTGATTTTGTTCAACCTCCTTCGATAAACCTTTTCAGGTTCAGGAATGAAATTGAGCAAACCCTTTGAGTTCCTTCTTATAGAATACATTGTCAAGCTATTATGAAGTGGAGTTGCCAGATGATCGAGTCTATTTCTAATAAACAAGAAGCTTCAAACAAAGCAAAAAAAAACAAGAAAGGAAAACAAAAGTCGTATTCCAAGAACAAAAAGATTTGTTCTCGACAACGGTGCCAAAAGATGTTTCCACCTAATCCATACCTCAGGTCACATGGAAGAAATCTTCAATCCGTTGGGTGTAGCCTTGGGGGCAAGTCTCGAGTCAGGTAGCAGTCACCTGACACTCGACTCCTCTGTCTAGGCTAACTCCTAGCAAAGCCAAGGGGGGTAGTCCCTAATAAAAAATTCTAAGGCTTGATTGAAGCTAAGCACAATATTATTCTAAGAATTAATATGAGATAAAAGCAAATACAACTAATTTAGCAGCATATAAAGAAACAATAATAGATTTGCTTATGCGAAAGATATTGAGCAAACAAAGTGCTTCAACACAAATGATAGCAACTGATAATAAGCAATTGAAAGTACTTGAAAGTAAATGACAATAAGAAAATGAAGATATGGTAGACCAGTGCCAAAAGTAAGAATGCTGCTGCAAGATGAATGTGTTGCAATGTTCTTGGTAAGTTTTATTAGTTAAAGAGGACTGGTTGAATTAGTGGGTTAATTCAATGAGATGGACCAATAGTGCAAGTCCTCTCACGAGTGTGTGTTGGAGATTGTAAGTGTGAAAATGAAATCTAAACTAATGTTTGTTTCCTTTCACCACTATCTCTCAAATGGGTACAAGAAGGATTGCAAAGATTTCCAATGGGGAGAGAACTAATCTCAATGAAAATCCCCCTGAATTCACAAGTCAATCTGCCAGTAGGATCTCATATTGAGCAATAGTAATAGAAGGGTTTCCCTATTAAAACTACTCCGCACAAATTAACTCCCTCTCTGACCGTGCCAAGATCCAACAAGCTGGCAAGGCCAAGAGCATACCAGGGCGTTAACGAGGAGGGTTTATTACTTTGCAAAAATGAAATAACAAGAAATGAAACTAAGCTAATTGTTTTGCGGTGCTTGGGTTTCTTTTAACTTGCTGAAATGAAAATGAGCACATGAAAAAGACAAAACGCAAAAATGAGACAATCCTCCTGGAGGTGGGGAGATGAGAGGCCTAGTAGGTGATCCCACCACTTATTTCGAGTGACAATCTTTTTGGAAGAAGGTTTGATGGTTTTTTTTAGATTTGAGACCAACAAACTTATAATAATGAGAGAAAAATGATATTGGAAGAAGGTTAGGTGCCTTGGGTGGTCCTAGATGCTTCAGATCCTTAAAAATCGGGCAGAGTTTCTCCTTGGGTGTTTGTTAAACCTGGAAAAGCAGCAAGCTATTTGATGGAAAATGTGCTCAAAAGTGCATTGGAACAACCTGCAAACAATGTTAGATTTTGCACAAAAATCACCAAGTGACAGCTTATGAAATAAGTTAGTAAAAAGACCAAGAAAACAAGCTAAAAGAAAGCCTTCTTAGTGATTATTGCTTGCTGTTCGGGACAGCAAACAATAAGGCTCTGATATTTCCAAATAAAGAATTAAAGCTCTAAAAAATTTACTCTACTTTTAGCCTTAAGATTTAGATATGAAATACGTGCTAAAGTGCGAGTTCTAATGCTAGATCTAGTTTTAATTATAGCAAATGGAAGTGCAATCTAGATCTAACAAGCATGCATGCAAACATAGAATCTACTTTTGATTTACAAATTGAAATTAAGATCTGTTTGTGCATGTGAAGAAAGTAAGCAAGGAAATATTTGATTTGTTGAGAAGAGAGAGAGAGAAGCTTGGTAATGCGGAACCTTTGGGATGTGGAGTCTTCCGATGCAAAGCTGAGGGACTTTGTTCTTGATAGGCTTGAAGATTGCGGAAGATTGAACTCAAATCAGCCACTTCTCCAAGTATGAGGACCTGTAAAACGTAATAAACTTGCAAACAATCCGTTAAATATTGGTGCTCTCTACACATGAAATCTAGATAGCATGTTAATTAACTGAAATTTGCATGCAAATCTTTAATCGCATATGTAAAAAGACAAAAAAATCTAAGAAACAAACTAGCTTAGAAGATCTTTTCCTACTGGGTGACAACACCCCTTCAAAGGCCAACTTACGAAATTATAATGCAAATAACTAAGCTACGGTTACCTCATAAATTTAAACATGAACATCAAGCATCCACATAAGTAATGCAATCCACCATATTGACCTCCAAAGTCTTCTTTATTCCAAAAGTATAACAATACAATACAATCAACAAGCTAGAGCCCAACTCTCATTAGCCTTTTGAGTGAGGTGAATGCTTGCTTAAATAAGAAGGGCGCACTTCCCAAGGAGGGAGGGTGCACATCCCAAGGTGAATGAGCCACTTGTGGGGTTGGATCTATGCCACATCTCTCCAAACAAGAGTCAATTCGCCACATGTGAAGAAGAGGGAGAGTGGGAGGGCGCCACCTCTCAAGAGGTAGGTGCATCTCTCTATGAGTGCACCACCTCTTGAGAGGGAAGGCAAACCTCACATAGAGATTTCCATCAACTCAAGTCTACTCATCACTCAACTCCTCTTCAAGCTCACTTAACTCGCCTCAAGTGCCAACAACTATTTGTGAGGGTGAGTTAGACAGGAAACAAGTCAAAACATGTCCTCGACATGTTTCCTTAAAAATAAGAACGCTGATTTATTTGTCTTTTATTCACCTTTTTTGAGTAAAATTGATTTTTGATGAGAAAAAGTTAATTTTTTCTCTCAAAAAGAGGGCACAAGGGTAAAAGGGGTATTCTGTGTTAGAAAACGATACCCCCCAAGGCATATAACACCTCTTAGTACCACTTATTTAATATTACATTAATTTACAAGGTAAAAATCCCGTTTTACTGGAAATTTTTATGACTTATTAAAAAGAATTAAAAAATCCCAAAGGGACCTATTGCATGTCCATAAGACTCTAGATAAATGACTAGCATGGTAATATACATTAGACACTAGACTTAGACAGAACACACTAAGGCCTAACCATTAGTACACACTCCAATTTTGGAGGAAGTGAGTGAAAAAAACTTAGAAAATTATAAATTGCTAAAAAGCAAGATATAATTAACAAGTGAAAGAAACACTCTAGAGTATGCACTGATGACCAAGTCTTAGGGAGTTGAGTCTTTTACATAATAGAGACCCCATGCTAGCTCATTTTATTACAATTCCCCCATGGGGGTATGGAACATGCATAAAAGAAAGAAGAAGAAAATTTTGAAGGGGCCATAAGGCCCGGTTGGACTTCGGAGCTCTGAATTTGGACAAGGTCCTTGTTCAATCTTCACAGATCATCGTCAGTCTTGCCTGGTGCAACTGGGGAGGTAACACCTCCCATCTATCAAGAGCTCCATAGATATCATGTTGCAAATCAGATCTTATGATGAAAATCACGAGAGTTACCCTCGTGAAATATGAGAGGATAACAGTGACATTTAGCATTGTTAGGTAGGCTAAATGACAAACCAAGTAAGTGGAGGATGCATTGCTCAAATAGAATGATTTCCCTAGAGGTAAAAGCTATAGAAGATGAGGATGGAACAATGAGCATTACGAAGTTATATGGATTTGAAGACAATAGTTAGAACACTATGCATTGGGTGGCTAATCCGCATGTTATGTTCAAACAGTTTTTGCAAATGGATAAAGAATATGACATGATCCACAATACATATTTCTTATGATAATGCTGACATACTTCATTTTTATTGCTAGCAATACATGAATATGCCAATATTTGTGTATGTGCATCTACTTTTGTCCTTTTTTCTTTCCATGCCATTCTAGACCTCATCAGTCAAAATGATACATAAAGATTCTTGAAGACTATTTTGCTTGTATATATTGAATTCATGTGCAACACAATATGAGTTTCATTGTGAAAGTTTGGATTGTATGCATTGGGGAGTCTATTAATAGTTTGGAACTTTATTCATTCTTAGAAAAATGGATCAAACTTAACTTAACACTAAGATTAGTTGGTAGATGAAGTTCTTTTAATAGTGTAATTTTCTAATAAACAAATTGAAACTGTCATTAATCATGAATGTATTTTGACTTGTTACTTGATTCAGATCCCTTAGAGAAATGCAATAGTTAAATTGTTTTAATATTGAATCTGTTTTACTGATTTTATATGAGCTTAATCGATTTGTAAATTGATGCATGCTGTATTAGTTCTTGACCTTCATATGCCGACATGTGCTATCAAGTTACCTTGTTATTTTTTATATTCAGTTAATTGACCATTGATGGTGAAGTTTTCTCTATATATCATCACATATATTAAATGGTGTCAATTTCTTTCTTGGCAGGGATGGGAGAAAATGGTCTTCTAAATCATGTGAAGCTTCAAAATATGGGAATCAAAGCTTACAAAGGACTGTTAATCGCGAGTATATGCCAGCTGTCTGGCAGGTCAATTTTTCATGCTTTGGAATAATAAAATTGAAATAAAAAAGAGATGTAGTGGGTATTAGACATGAAAAAATGAAGAAGGGAAGTTTTATAGCTGAAAGCTTTAGAAGGAGGACTAGATGGTGTAGAGGATAAAGTTACGAGATGGATTTTTTCTAGTTCTTTTATTACTAAAAAACAAGAGGAAAACTTATCCTTTTTTCTAATGGAGGGGTGTTACCGCCTAAATTATCATCTAAGTGGAAAAGTCCAATCCACGGATGCCACCTTGGGGTAACGAATGGGAGTTGTATCACTGTCACCTCAACTCAACTTCCCCTTCACTTTTGTCTGGCTCTCAAGAGGCCAAGGGGGCTATCCTTTTGATATATGATTGATTATTATTAGTATTATTTTTAACCAGAACTGAATGTAATGTTCCTAACTCGGCTAATCTAGGAAACAYTGCTAAGCTATCAAATCCACTGTCTGATTTGATACTCTGGGGGTTTCTGGATGCGTTTGAGTTAATGTTTTAACATGCTTGGTGATTTTYGCATGTGTGTTTCATTCAATTAATGTTTAGGCAGAATATATGATGCATAAAGAATAAGGAACAAACACCATCTCATTCATATGTATTATGATCGAAAATAGCAGGAAATACAATAATATGTTGAAAGCAGATGAAATCGTCAGCTAGATCTTGTGGATCGTCACTGTAATACAAGCAACTAATATAAAATACCTGTGATTAGATGATGAAGGCAAATCTGCGCATGCACGGATAGATCGACAAAAAGATGCAGTTCCAGAAACTCACGGCAACTGCTGCAACTTTGGAAAACTCGCCCTGATGGCTATACTCGTCAGAATCGCCTGGAAACTATCCCAAAAGGAGTGCCCCGACCTCTAGGCTACTATTGATGACTGGCGGACTGAAGATCGGATGCCAGAAGCTCTGGATGTCATCCTTTGAGGGGTTACGCACTTGCTGGGCTTAATGAATGCGCCCTAATGATTCCACCAACGAAATTTGCTGCTATATGGCTTGAAATGTGCACCCTGACCAATGTTGAATTGAGTCGGGAGGGTTTCCTCCGATCGGATCTGAAACTCCCTCTGGAACCCCAAATGCCCCTCCTCAAGAGCTGCGCACTATCTGGCTGTCTGTTGCTCTCTGAGAGATTTTGAGGTCAGAATTTGATGACTGGTGGCTCAAAAGATGCGCCTTGGCTAGTCCTCAACTGGGTCGGGAGGAATCTGCAAGATAATCTCTGGCCTCGTGCAACTACACAAAACCCTCTCTAACTCTTGTGCCCTCACTGGATGAGCTGCGCAAAGTTGCAAACACTGCAAATTGGATACTCTTGAATAGCACGATGAAATACTTGGATGGTATCTCTGATAGGCTAGGGTGTGTCTCTCAACATCGAAACCGATCAATGGTGGTGGTTTCCTCCAGAAATCCACAAAACAATAGAAGGTCGATTCTCCTCCTCCTCTGGAAACTCTCTCAACATCAAATCATAACATAATTATGAATTAGGTTGCTTTACCCTTCCTTTATAGCTTCCCGAAACCCTAATTCGATGTTGACCTTTTCCCTCCAAGTGACGTTTACTTTATTTTATTATTCCTTGATCAAATCACTTAATTAATTAATTAATTAACCATTTCACCTCTAAAAAGTGATATATCCATCCTTATGGCTTCCCTGGCCACTGAAAGACACTTCTTATCATCTTATCCTGTAATGCTCTTCCTTCCGATTCCGATGAGCTATTACACTAAGAGGTTTCTCCAAGTAATATGCCCATTATGACCTTAGTGAATTTAATTAAGATATGACCCATAATAACTCAAAATTACGGAAATCGTTGGAATGCAATGGAACCTAAGCCAAGCTGTGCGGAATGGATCTTGATGATGAACGATGCAGGTCGGGCCTGTTATCCACCAGGTTGCACGAGCTGGATTTCCTGAAGAGCCGCCAAAGAAT
>SNQJ01S0105328.1:8033-30159 GCA_010110895.2 Picea sitchensis
TAAAGATAGTAACAACTTTTTTTTGACAACCACTCAAACTATACCCAATTGACTTAAGATGTATCTATGTTACACATCTTATATTTAAAAAAAAATATATGTTTTTAAGTGCAAAGTGCACGAAGCAGCATTCTCGGGATCAGCTGCTATATAATTCACAGAAGCATAGCCTTCCTAATTTTATTTTGGAATATTTACAGAAATCTAGAGTTATATGTGATGAAGGCTAATTTTTGCTGTTTAGACCTAAATTTATCAAGATTGATTTATTTTTTAGTGGGCACTTCCCAGGATTCTCAGGGGAAGTCTAGTGGGCACTTCCTCTCATTTTGATGATGATACCCAGGATTCTCATTTTGATGATGATACTCAGGGTTGACAGTAGATTTTTCAGGGTATAAGACTAGGTCAACAACTCGTGAATAAATCATGAATGACTAAAAACAAACATGTTTTAAAGTGAAATTTGAACCTGAGTGACAATTTTTTTTTGACAACCACTCAAACTATACCCAATTGACTTAAGATGTATCTATGTTACACCTCTTATATTTAAAAAAAAATATATGTTTTTAAGTGCAAAGTGCACGAAGCAGCATTCTCGGGATCAGCTGCTATATAATTCACAGAAGCATAGCCTTCCTAATTTTATTTTGGAATATTTACAGAAATTTAGAGTTATATGTGATGAAGGCTAATTTTTGCTGTTTAGTTTTATTTCGGTTTCCTGTTCCCAAAAGGGTGGGGGTGAACTATACAATGGATTTGTACATGTCCATTTCTGGAAACCTTTTTTCCTGATAAGCAGATGGGAAAGAGATCCATGCTCCCTCCTGTAGTAGTTCGTAAGCAAGCCGCAAATTTTCTGACCATTCATTCGTGTTGTGTAAGGTCCGGCCTGTTTGAGAGCCTATTTGGTTTATGTTTCTTATATTTGGAAGTCTATTCCCTTCTAAGCTCTCAACATGTGAGGCCTTCGGTGTAGGACTTTGATATTTGTAGCAGAGAATTCTCCTTTTCGTCTGGAAGCTCTTCACACAAATACTGGACAGATGGTATAATGCCTTTTTTGGGGTAAAAGCTTTTCACCTCCATATGAATCTCGACACCGATCCTTAAAACATCCTTTATCTCTAGTGTGCTCCCAGTCCCAATTGAAATGAATAATCCAGGTCATATGTCATTAGTCTACTCCTTAAAATTTGAAGTTCAGGAATCCCTTATCTGCTCTCACTCTCATGAGAATTTTCAGGGCCAGGATCTCTACATAGTTATTTGAATCACCCCAGCTTTAAAATTAATATAGTGATAATCATTAAGAAATAGAATTTTGAATCACTCCAGCTTTAAAATTAATATAGTGATAATCATTAAGAAATAGAATAGCTCCTTCACTACATACAGTTTGTTGCCCTTGGTTAGCACCATTGAAATATCCCCAAGCCCTTTTCTTAATAATTGTTGGATGTGTGAATATCCTAGCTTTTATAGTCTTGCAAGGACTTTTTATGTTTTTGAAATTTTGTCTAATTTGTGATGTATGTTACCCCTCCCACCTAGGGGTAATTAGAGGAGATCATTTTTCATGATCCATATTGTAGACAATGGTTCTAGACATGATGACCAGCATTTTCCATAGACAACAGCCCCTCAGATGCCCCTTCCTAATCATTGCTCAACTTATTCACTTGATCAACAAACTCATCCAATGATAGTGATCTGACACACATGAGGTATATTAGCCATTGTTTCATACGAAGTGTTACATTTAATGTATTGGGCATTTAGGTAATGATCATGGGTTGAAGTTAGATATTGAATCATGATGCTTGGAAGTTATGCTTTTTTAACTTGTTTCACCTTTGCGGCCATCATATGTGCTCTAGTCAAGTGTTGTCACTCTTGGGAAAGGGGTAATACTGGGAGGCCTTGATAGGGGTAACGTACCTGTACCTTTCCATACTTAACACTTTCCATCTATTTCCTTTCATTGTCTTATCTTATGGGGGTGGTTGTTACATGTATCCCCAAAAGGTCTGATTCTCCTATGAGAAGAAGGGGTTTGAATGCCCGAGGTTGATGCAGCTGTAAAAAAGAATGGAAAAAGCATGTTATATATTCAAAATGGAAAAGAATAATAAAGGGATATGAACGATGAATCAAAAGCCAAGTAAGCTTGAGCTCCACCCCCTCGCTATGAGGCCATCAACCCAAGTCCTAATGCACTGAATGCATATCTAAAGAAAGGACTTAAATTATCCTGATGCAATAAATGCATAAACCTGAAAAGAGGCTTGCAGAGTAAATAAATGAATATCAAAAGGAAAGATAGGGGTGGAAAGAAATAGTGCCAAGGAAAGGGTGACTCAATGCATTAAGCTCTCCCTCTACAAAGGCGCTCATGGAGATGACCATCGTACATGGCCTTGCATGTCAATGACACCATGACCATGAAGTAAAACCCAGGTCATACCACTCACACTTACACTTTGATGGGTTTCAACTTTCTCGAGAAATACTCCTTTACTTGGGTATTGTCACACCTAATAGGGTTTTATGATGGTCCTCCAATACTTAAACTTGGCAAATTGCATAAAGTCATAAACTAGTGTGAAGTTTGAAGAAGATACCTAATGTGAACTACTTATGTGGATTTTACATTCAAATGTAACTCACTTTTATGGTTCTAATGACTCTTGTATCCATGATGGTTGGTCTTGATTCTTTGAGCCCTTGCTTGATGCTGATGCACACTTGGACATGGTCCTGTGGAGGACGTTCTTGATGCTTCTCCCACATTTCATGGAGGATGTTTCACATTGTATGGAGGTCATTGGAGCCTTGATGTTGAGCGTTGGACCTTGTGATGACTTGGCATGCCTCTTGACACCTGCCAACACACCTTGGACTTTGGACGTTGCACTCTGGAGCTAGGATGTTGCACCATGAGCTTGAAGTGTCACTGGGAGAAAGTAGGGAGCCCCTTCATGACATTGCACCCCCTTGAGGGTGTTGAGTTTTGGCTTGATGACGTGGCCTTTGATGATGATGGTACACCTCTTTGGAGAGGTCCTAGAGCCCCTTTCCTYGATGACATCATTATTTTKAGCTAGGATGTTGCACATGTGATGGGACGTCACACTTGAGGATGATGTTGACACTTGCTTGAGCCGACCTAGCACATTGGATGATAAGTTGACACCTTTTTGATGAGGAGATGTGACCTTCTTGATGAGGAGGCACRAATTTTGATGATACTTCGCACCTTTTGGGGAGAGACATGACTTTTGGAGCCTTTGTACCCCATTTGGAGATGAYGTCACCTTTCAYGAGGCTTCTACACTCACATGTGGCATTTTTAGAGGAAGTTTTCATGATTTTGAATTGTATCTTTGTTTAGAGGCATCTTTGAGGGTCGGCCTAGACCTATCCACCTTGTATCATGGATCTATTATGTTTTTAGGGGATTTTAGTGGATATTAGCTCAATGAGGGCAAGCGCTTGGTTTCCTCATATAAATCGAGGAAGTTCTCCCTCATTTATTCATCATTGCTACTTGTGGAGGATTACTACTACTTGCCTCTTCTTTACTTCTCTTTTGCCTATGGATGAATAGCTCATGCGACTTCTTGGAGAGATGATCTTTGGATGCTTTTTCAAGTTGGATGGATGATTTTCATGGTTAGGGTTTGTTGGAAGAGCATTGATTTACCTAGTAAGTGTTCTTTCTAAGTCTTTGTGGATTTATTCATGAATGTGTTAAGTGTGGATGTTCTTATCAAAGTGGTGACAATGCATTTTCCTTGCATTTCTCTTAAATAGATCTTATCTTGTAAATACTAGGAAGGTTTGTAGTGGACTACCTTCCCTTGATATCATTTTTAAAGCTTGTTGAAGGACATATACACATTTTCTAGGGTTTGTAGTGGACTACCCTAGTTGTTTTCCTATAAGATAGCTTTCAAAGGTTTGTAGTGGACTACCTTAGGGTTTATCCAAAATCCACTCTTGATATCATCTTCTAAAGGTTGCTAAAGGACATAGGATGACCAACTAGGGTTTGTAGTGGACTACCCTAGTTGCCTTTCTATAGGATAGATTCCTAAGGTTTGTAGTGGATTACTCTAGGGTTTTATCCAAGGTCCTTCTTTCACCTTTACCTTCAAGAAAGTTCATAGTTTGACTCCATTTTCCTTAGAGGATTAAACAACACTAGTCTTAACTCTTTGTAGTAAGTCTTAAAACCAAAATTCACCTTTCATTTTATTGTTTTAGGGTTAGATATGGGTTGTGGAAATTTTGCTTTAATTTTCAACCATAATTGGGCTTGATGCCTAGGGTTTAATTGGCAATTTCTACCTTACAATGCATATTGTTATCATTTATTATATTGCTGATCTAATTTTCATCCCTTTAGGGCTTGATGTCTTTCATGGTTAGGGCTGTTATACTCTCTTATCATTTCAGCAAGTTATTGTTTGCTAAACACTAGTTTAACTTGTATTTTATCAACCCTAGTTTATTGCATGTCTAACTTCTTTAGAGGGATGATTGATTGTTGCTGTTATAACTTGATATATTGCTGAAGATCATCATCTTTTACACAAGTTTTGCGATATCCATAACTTTTCTTTGATTTGTAGTGTTTGGCGTACCTTCTTCACCTATTTTAACTTATTATATATCATTAATTGTCTTGGATATCTCACACATACAAATCTAGAAATTGATTCATTAGACCACCCTATACTTACCTTGAAAACCTTGATTTAGTGGTGGTGTGTTTGAGTAACTAACATAGGAGACCATAGACTTGATCTTATCTTGCTATATGATTCCTTGAGGTTACTAGGGAAGCCTCCCTTGTGTTGAATTTCATCCTTCACTAAAACAAGAGAAGTGACTGCTAAGGTGACAATGGTAACACTTCCATGTTACACTTGTCTTATCCCTTGTGAAAGGATTTGCACAAAGGTGCTAGATATTATGATAACAATGCACATTGGAAGGATGGTACAACCTTGTCTTGAAATTTTTATATTTTCTAGCTAACCAAATGCTCCATGATACCACTAGGGGGAGAGCTTTGAAAGGTTTTTAATCCTTCCTCTATTCCCAGATATTCAAACACTCTTCTATTGACTTCCCTTGCTAGCCACCCTTTAATCTTGTAACTCATCCATCTCTGCCCAAACCTCCCTTGCATATTGACAACTTTGTGATGATCTATAGTTTCTAGTTCATGCTTATGCAGAATACAATGATTAGGACCATATTGATTGCATTTTTGAAGAACTTCCCAAGTTAGTGCCTTATTCCTTAGGGCTAACCACATATAGATCTTATATTTGAATAGAGCTTTAATCTTCCATAGAGCCTTCCACCACCAAACCACCCCTTAGTTTTCTTTCATGAACATTACTTTATACCCCAATCTTGGAGTGTAAACCCCTATAGTAAGGTTCTTAGACCAAACCAGAGTATCACCCTCATCTTTAATTCTAATATTAATCTTCTCAAGCTGTTAAATATATACCCTCCAATGATTAGCTTAGCTCTCTGTCAACCCTAACAACTCTTCATTTGTCCAACCCCGACGCCAAATTGTGGTAGTATTTGAGTCAACAACCTGTGCAAGTCCATGTATTCCTTGACTTTGGAAATTATCTATCGTCCCCGTTATGTTTGATCCCTCCCCTAACCTCCCTACTTTGGGTTACCTAGGAGTTAGTAATTAATTTACGAGGCCTTCTTCTTTGAATAAGGTCCATTATGTAGTCGATAGTTACGTAATGTAAAAGGGTCCTCTTTATTAAGTGGTTGGTATCATAAGTAATGGGACCACAAATAGTTAGCATTTTTCTAGAGAGAAATTATTTATAGAGCTAGTTGGCTATGGAATGTTATTCAAGTGTTGTTATTGTATTGGAGCATTGCTCAAAGGAGGTTTCCACCTTGAAGAGCCTTGTGAACATTGCTTTGTATTTTTTGGATTATCAATACAAAGGCTATGAATTCTATAGGTTCTATATTATTGTCTTTCTTATTTACTTTTCTATACTTTATATTTATTGAATAATTTCTCAATAATCATTATTTATGTTGGATAAGTACATTACAAGTGGTATCATAGCTCTTTCTTGTATTAGCACATGTCTGAATTTTAGAATTTTTTTAAGGCTAGAGAACTGTTTTGGCATATTTAAACACACATATCTCTCGTTCAACAAGTAAAATTGCGGTTGGGAAAGCATACAAATAGGGAATACAAGTGGAGTCACTTGGTTGGATACCCTTGTACACCTCAATTGGTACCCCTTTGAGTAGTACTGCATTAGACATAATCAATCTATAGATTCAATCTTCCATGTACCTTAGGGTATATCGAAAGACCCCTAGGCACAATTGAAACTAGCCTTGTATAAGCCTTGCCATCTTGTTTCAATAGTACATTGAAAACAACACTTAGGCAGATCACCCTCGCATACCGGGGAATTGGGTAATATGACTAAGGGTATAGTCCATCCTCCTTAGTTGGTGTAGTGAAATATTTGGCCGAGTACTATTGGTGGAAACCCTCAGGGATATCAAATACCTATAGTGTTGTTAACCCATGGATTTTCTCACTTGAAAATTGTGAGGGTTAAGAGCCAACATGATTTATTTTGGCTGGAATTCAGGTGTTTTCTTTGATGGTTAATTTTTGTGGAGCCAAGGTTGGTTCCCATACAAGTACAAGTACATGATTGGTGTAGTAGCATTCTTTGCTTCAGAGACATGAGTTTGCATGGGTCTTCATGTATATAGAGAGATGTTGATTTTTGTATATTCCCTACTTTTTAGGAGATAGATATTGAAGGTCCACATGGCAGTTTTGATAACATATTCAGAGTCCTTGTGAGCTCATGATTAAAATGAGCCTTTTCCGGATGACATACGAGCAATTTACTATTTTTAACAATTGGAGTTCTAGGTCTCAGATGACGACTCCGAATCCTGATCAAATATTTGGATTCTCACTGAAAATCGAATCCGATGATCCCATTTCAAGCGACATGCGAGCACGTACTATTTTTAGAATTTGCTTGCATGTCGATTTTGATTGCATGTTTGGATTCCTCACTGAAAATCGAATCCAATGACTGTATTTTCATTGACATGTGGTGAGTTTCTATTTTTAGCAGGGCTATATTTAGCTGGAGTGGTCGCCATGTAGGGTGACATGTGGCAAGTTCAAAATTTAGACAAGTCGCAGTCTCAGAGGATGACACATGGCACATCATTGCATAAGGATATGTGGCACATGCATGAGTAAATCAAGGTTCATGATGCTTTGATGAGGTGGCATATTGATATTTTTGGCATGTGAAAGTTTATTAAAGACTCGCTCCCCTTATGTGCATGTTATTCTCTTCATCCACATGTGCACTTCCCTTCCTATTCATTATTATTATCTCTCCTCATGCGCTAGATCCCTATACTTAGCGCATTACTCCCTAAATTCTAGCGCATTTCCTCTCATATTCCCTATTTTCTAGTGTATTGTTTCATACACGCGCCTCCATTTTCCTTATTTTCTAGTATTTGTTCCCTATTTTTAAGGGTGCAACTCCTTCTTTACCCATGCATACCCCTCACTCCTTTATTTCTCACACTTTAACTCCCTAGTTAATGCATTATGCGCCTCACTTAGTTCCATCTCCCTCATTCCTCATGCAAATCTCTTTTCCTTCTTTAACCCCCACGCGTGTCCACTCCTCCCTTCCTCTCACACATGTGCATGTCCCCTTTCTCTCCCACACGTCTTCTTTATCTCCCATGCATTCTATTTTATGCTCATATGCCCTCTTATTTTGGATGTGAGCCCCCTATTTTTGCCACACATATGCGCCTCATGGATCTTTGTATTGGAGAGGTCTCTTCATTGTTCGGGGTCGATTTCTTCAGCACTAGCAACATATACTCTTACTCTTACTCTCTCTCTCTCTTCCATTTTATAACTTCTAGTATTTGAGTGAGGATCAATACTATACTGGTTTGTGTAGTTGTGTTTAGTGGTGCAATCAGCCTTTTGGAAGAGCAAGAATAAAGCAGTGTTATGTTCTTATCGAGCTTTCATGTTTGTTGGTATGGTGTTTGATTTTTACGCATGATTATGACTTCTAACCCTTTATTTTGGTACTACTGTTTAATTGCACTCTCTTTTCTTTTTCCCTTCTTTTCTTAAAGATAACGTTGTAGGGATTCCTCCAAATAAACTTAAAATTCAATTCAATTACTGTCTTGGTTGTCTAATCACAGCCAATAAAACTTTTCTTGCTGCTAATTTTTCTAATTTAATAGGATATTTTTGAGGTTTAGAATAGGAAGAAACCTAGGGACCCCCCTTGAGGTTGGCACGCGCTAGCCCAAACGGAGAGGAGACTTGCCGGTGACATCTAGGGAATTTTATCCTACAATTAGATGCTTTTTACCGTTGATTTTACTTTATTTCAGTTTTGATCTAGGAGTCAAAAAGTGTGCTAATAAATTGGCGACGTTGTCGGGGAAGCGTCAATCCTTGAATTGCAATGACATTGGTGAATTTTTCTTCATTTAATTTATTATTTGGACTCACCTGACGGCTCCACAGGAAATAGGGTCGACTCCATTAGGGAGCACAAGAGGGTTATCTAGATTTGATCCGACACAGGATCTAGTTCCGAGCCTAAGAAAACCCTAACATCTTTTCCGGAACATGAATATACTTTCACCAAGAACTCCTCTTAAGTTGGTAAGCATAGTGAGTTATTTGGTAAGTTCTTTCGACAAGTCATGTGGTGAGTGTAACTTTGACACCTTCATCTTTGGGTTCATGCCTATTTTCATCTCAAGCTAATACTATGGCAACAATTGTGTTTGTTTTCATCTTAGATTAATATTATGGCCGGAGCTGCAAATCCAATAAGGTTTTCCTTTACTACTTATGCCCCACTAATTTTTGTTGCATTCCCTAATCATCCTCACGACTTGCTTGTAGGTGAATATGGCAAATGCTTACCTTTGTTTGCAGGGAAGTTTGGAGTATCAACTGAGGATCACTTGGCTGAATTTTTAAAAGTGGTGGATGATTGTGAGGTGGAATATGAGGATGTTTGTGGAGTCCCTTGAAGGAGATGCACGAATATGGTACAAAGTACTTTCTGATGTCTCCATTGATGGATGTGATTCGTTCCAAGAGAAGTTCACAGAAATATGGGTGGATAAACAAGATGACTCTTTATTACCTAAAGATTTTTCTAAAAAGAATGAGAATGAGACCGTGATCGAGTATAATGCCCATTTTTCTAAGGTTTATTATAGAATTCTTACTGCAATGAGGCCTAATGATGCTATGATTTTGATGTATTATCATGACACATATGATGAAATTTTTGGTATTTTGCTCAGGAATAAAGATCCTCAAAATATGGAGGAGTCCCAAGCTATTGCTATCAAGTTAGAAGGATATATCCTTGCAGCCTATGGGTTTCCTTTGATCCATGACCAACCAATGAAGGTGACACCATTCAATGGTATTCAACCATCGATTGTTACAAAAGCGCAATAATTCCTTCTTGTTGAAGAACAACAACAACTTGCACCTTATCAAGTTCTTGGAGAGGCACAGGATGATGATGACTCATGCTTGGATATTTAGGAACCAATAGATGCACCACTTGAGTCATATGCAGAGTTCCATGAAGATGAAGATGAAGAGTCAAGTGTTCAAATGTGTTCATTGGTTCATTTAAGTGATGATGATAAATTTCAAGAGGGAGAACCACAAATCAACTATGCAGAATTCAATCAACAAGAGATTTCATCGTTTCCTATCCTAGAAGTCATTAAAGAAAAAATGGATCAATTACCATTGCAACAAGGGGAGCAAAGCTTGGCGCAACCAAAAGATGATATTCCTTACAGTTTGCCTATGATCACACATTCAGATTTTGTCCTTCAAAAGTATCCTTTGACTGATCAGTGCTTGGATATTAGGGTTCATGATCCAATTGAGCTAAGAATGATGGAGGTATTTCAACAAAATATTCTAAGAGTTTCAACTCTCATGCTTTCATGCTCATTATTGTTTAAATACCATGTTTCAAATTCCAACCAACAACTTTAAGCTCTTTCTTCAGTGGCAAGTATACCAAGGCATCTTTTCGGCTTATGAGATTTCATGATTGGATGCATTGGAGGATTGACTATGTTGATCTTTCCTGTCTAATTGATCACATAGCTGCATGGTTACATTGGTCATTCGAGTATGTTGATTGATCATGGCATTTTTAAGGTGAAATTTTGGGTTTTGGGGGTAGTAGTTATTTTTTAATTTTGCTGATTAGGGGTAGATCTTTCCTCATTTCCGCAATGTCATTTTCATATTTTAGAATAGAGAAGTTCACAGAAAGATGGGTGGATAAACAAGATGACTCTTTATTACCTAAAGATTTTTCTAAAAAGAATGAGAATGAGACCGTGATTGAGTATAATGCCCATTTTTCTAAGGCTTATTATAGAATTCTTACTGCAATGAGGTCTAATGATGCTGTGATTTTGATGTATTATCTTGACACATATGATGAAATTTTTGGTATTTTGCTCAGGAATAAAGATCCTCAAAATATGGAGGAATCCCAAGATATTGCTATCAAGTTAGAAAGATATATCCTTGTAGCCTATGGGTTTTTCCTTTGATCCATGACCAACCAATGAAGGTGACACCATTCAATGGTATTCAACCATCGATTGTTACAAAAGCGCAATAATTCCTTGTTATTGAAGAACAACAACAACTTGCACCTTATCAAGTTCTTGGAGAGGCACAGGATGATGATGACTCATGCTTGGATATTCAGGAACCAATAGATGCACCACTTGAGTCATATGCAGAGTTCCATGAAGATGAAGATGAAGAATCAAGTGTTCAAATGTGTTCATTGGTTCATTTCAGTGATGATGATAAATTTCAAGAGGGAGAATCACAAATCAACTATGCAGAATTCAATCAACAAGAGACTTCATCGTTTCCTATCCTAGAAGTCATTAAAGAAAATTTGGATCAATTACCATTGCAACAAGGGGAGCAAAGCTTGGCGCAACCAAAAGATGATATTCCTTACAGTTTGCCTATGATCACACATTCAGATTTTGTCCTTCAAAAGTATCCTTTGTCTGATCAGTGCTTGGATATTAGGGTTCATGATCCAATTGAGCTAAGAATGATGGAGGTATTTCAACAAAATATTCTAAGAGTTTCAACTCTCATGCTTTCATGCTCATTATTGTTTAAATACCATGTTTCAAATTCCAACCAACAACTTTAAGCTCTTTCTTCGGTAGCAAGTATACCAAGGCATCTTTCCGGCTTATGAGATTTCATGATTGGATGCATTGGAGGATTGACTATGTTGATCTTTCCTGTCTATTTGATCACATAGCTGCATGGTTACATTGGTCATTCGAGTATGTTGATTGATCATGGCATTTTTAAGGTGAAATTTTGGGTTTTGGGGGTAGTAGTTATTTTTTAATTTTGCTGATTAGGGGTAGATCTTTCCTCATTTTCGCAATGTCATTTTCATATTTTAGAATAGCTTTTTTTATGTTTTAGGACAACAAGTTAACTTTTCTTCCTTTGCAGATTTTTCTTTCAAGACTAGGGTAAGAGTTGCCGATTTTTTCCTTATTACATCAGCATGTGGTCGTGTCTTGTGATGTCATTAGTTCCTCCCATGAAGTTGGTCATAATTTCCAAATACTTGCTGTCCACATTTTGAAACTTTGGGTTGAAGCTCTGAGTGTATTATCACATGTTTATCAATTCTATCGTCTTCTATTTAGAGTGAGTCTGGGTGAGGGTTAGTTCTTTTATATCCCAAAGCATTTGAGTCCATTAGGAAGGGTAGAGTTGAAGAGACGTAGGAGAGTCTTGAGTCATCTTATGTTTGTCTCTTCATTTCTTTCCATTGACTCACCTGCTTTGAGTTAGTCGTCCCACTCATCCAGTAGTAGGGACATGGTACCATGCATCCTATATCTTCTTAAGTTAACACTTCATTCTGAGAGAAGAGTTTTGATCATTTCTTTTCCTTTCAGCAGGTCGTCCCGCATCAACTTTGACACATTATCTGGGGATGATCCAGAAGTTAAGCACCTTGATGGTCATTAGCCTCATTGGAGGTCATTTTTCATTCAAAAATGATGATCATCATTGGGCCTTGATCGAATGATCCTCGTCAGTGTTCGACTTCAATACATCTTTCACAGTGATAGGCTGTGCTTGTACCTTAGGGCCCGTTGACATTATTGGTGGGTTCCTTTGCACTTGGAAGGTGTTTACATTATTGACATTTGATTAAGTGAATTTTTACCATTTGTCGGCTTCAACACATTTTTTGTAGGGAGGAGTGTACATCGTAGGTGGTAGAAGGTATCAAGTTTGGATGAGATCCCTTTTCAACTTGTCAACATGAAGACCATATATTTTTGACTCCATTGTCCACTGGATAGGCATTTTGGGTTACAAGTCAACATGACATGCATAGGGGTCTATTGGTATGTTTCTCCATATATTCTCATAGAGCATCATTCATATTTTTCAAACACAGAGATTCACAAGTTCTCAACATCACGCAGGGGGTCCCATCCCCTTGAGTCGCCATTGTTAACTCCTAGATTTTCTCACGAGTTAGCGTGATTTATTTTGGCTGGCATTGAGGTATTTTTTTCGATGGTTAGTTTTTGTGTGAGATAATATTGGTTCCCATACGATACATGTACAACATTGGTTAATAGTGTTCTTTTCTTCAGAGACATGAGTTTGCACAGGTCTTTATGGATAGAGAGAGATGTCTATTTTTAGTATATTCCCTACTATTTAGGATACAAAGATAGGAGGTACACATGTTAGTTTTGATCACATATTCAGAGTCCTTGCAAGATCACGATTCAAATGAGCCTTTTCCAGATGACATGAGAGCAGTTTACTATTTTTAGCAGTTGGAGTTCTAGGCCTCAGATGACAATTCTGATCACATATTCAGATTCCCCATTGAAAATCAAATTTGATGAGACCATTTCGAGCAACATGCGAGCACTTACTCTTTTTAGCAGTTGCTTGCATGGTGATTTTGATCGCATATTTGGATTCCTCACTGAAAATTGAATCCAATGACTGTATTTTCATTGAAATGTGTTGAGATTCTATTTTTAGCAGGTCTATATTCAATGTTTTAAAACTTGGACTTGGCCTTAGAATCGATCGAGGGTCAACTCGGACTCAGGATTGACTCGAACTGTTTTGATTTAAATGACTTGGTTTTATTAAAAAATACAAAAAATATTTAAATTTAATAAAAATAATATATTTTAAAGATTCCAAATTAGTAGAAACAAGTCCCAAAATATTCAAATTCTGCTCACACATACTCCATATACCAATTAAAGGTGAATATATCAAAAAGTTTCAAAATGGCACAAAGTGCAATACATACTAGGTTACCAGGAAACGGATACGGATCCGCAAGATTTTTGAAAAGCTAGGATCCGGATACGGCGGGGAAACGCCACGTACAAAAAATATAATAATAATTTTTTTTTTTTTTTAAATATATTCAAAGTTAAGAATACAAAACATTCATGAATCACAACATTAGAACTGATATCATTAAATAATTTGTAATTATGTAGACTGAAATCATGATGCATCATCTCACATATAAAAAGAGGGTAATAAATAAATACAAATTGAGTGTCTCATCACAGAACACTCTACTGAATACGATAATGTCCAGTGGGTCCAACTACATATCATGAAATGGGTCTACATCCTCATCATTCACATATTACAACTCTACATCATGAATAGATGAGGGGCGTTCGAGAATGTTGTAAGCTGTAGCAGAAGTCTGGGTTGGTGGTTGGACATCCTCAAGTGGGTTGAGGTGAGACATGGCATTAAGTGTCATGTTTAAATCCGAGATCTCAGGTTCCACATCCCACATCTTGCTTGGACCCTTCTTATACTATGGAGTGGAATGTGATACAAGGCGGAGGTTGGAATGAACATACACAAGATCCTCATCCTTCCCTTCTCCCAGTCTGTTTCTCTTCATTGAATGGATAAAGCCATATGTACTCCAATTCCTCTCATCTGATGAGGAATTGGCAACCTATGATAACAACCTTGTCGTTAGAGTTGAGAGATGAATGCTATCCCACCATGGTAGCCCCACCAAGTAATAGGATCCATATGTCCTCGATCATCCATGGCTAGTGGATCGAAAAGTTACCGATTGAATATATTGTACAAATGCTCCAAATTCCTCCCGTACTTCCATTGCCATTCCCACATCCTTATAGATTTTCTTCAAAGATGTCTTATATCCTTGTACCACTTTAGAATCCTTGTTTGGCGTTGTTCTACCCGGTAAAGACAAAACTTTGGAATGAAAATATTACTTGGGGTGGTGCATAGGCCAAAAGGTGTAATGGTGTGATCATTTTGTTCCACCTTTTGGTAACTATGTCCTTCACTTCATGTTAAAATAGTTCAAGGGATCATCATTGGCTTTGATAATTTCTCTTATCCTCTCCAACATATTATCTATGCTTTCATAGACTTCCCCAAAGCAAGGCATATTTGTGTCAAATGTTCTGATCATGGTCGGTATTGGTTCTGTAAACCGTAGAAGGTTTTGGACCTTGTCCCACCATGTATAATCAAGTATATCATTCTTGATATACTTGATTCTTTGTCCTCTCTCGAGAAGGAAGTTCTCCATGACTCCCAAAGAGGGTTGATGACCATCGCCTGCAATGCTTGTATGACCTGCACAAGTCTCTTTATGACTAAAGTGTGGGAGGCAAAGCGGGTTCGGCAACACAAGTTTTGAAAAGTCAAATCTCAAATTAGAAAACATATACAATTAAATTATAAAATTAAGAAACCATAATACAAATAATATTGATTAAAAATGGGTACCTTGAGTAGCTCCAACTTTGCAAAACACCGATATATGGCTTGGGACATGGAATGATTAGTTATGAACATTTGGATCTCCTTCGATGTTGCATATATTTCATTGATCCACCCAATCTCGCCAATCTTGGCAAACATGAGTTCGATAGATATGCACATGGAGTCAAAATATGTGATCATACTGACCCTCCATAATCAAGCCTGCAGCTCTACAAACCTTTGCATTGTCCGTGGTTACTTGGACAACATTATGTGACACCACACTTTCTATTGCATCAATAAGAATTGTGGAGATGAGCGTTGCATCCTTCTCCACTCCATTGCAATCAATAGCCTTTAAAAACATTGCTCCTTGTGGGCATATTGCAATAACATTAATCAAAGGCCGAGTTCTTTGGTCTCTCCATCCATCGATGATAATGGGCACTTGTTTCATTCCATGTATCTCGGGTTGCTTGTAACTATCTATCCACAAATTGTTTTGATGATAACAAAGTGGTACGAACTTTTTCATAACCGGGGCTCTTGTACCCTTTTGGCGCTTCATTGGCTACCTTAATCATTTGTTGCCAATAAAGGGAGCGCACCAAATTGAATGCTAGCCCATTTGCATAGATGCGATGAGCTACATGCTCATCGACTACTTCTCTACCTTGGTTATTGAATGCTGCTTCAAGAGGTCCCAAAGAGGCCTTTTATTAGTCTATGGCAGTGGATGGTATTGGAATTGCCGCGAGCCTTACACGGGGACCTTTCCCCTTAGCATGTCTCTATCGGCCAACATCTTTTAAAGATGCATAGGGTGAAGTTTTGCGGGACTCAACCACGGTCGGGGTTGCCCATCTTCACCATTTGGACCCGAGGAACATCCCGTCCACTCTGTGTTGTGGCCAACCCGATTGAGATGGCCTTCCACCTAGTGTATGAGCCATTGCTTGATGGTTTGCATTCTTGCATCTCCATTTATATGAGCCATCCCCGACAACTTTGCCAATGATTTCCACATATTGCCATAAAGGAGATCTTGGATATTTAGTTGCCCCCTCACTTTGCTGTGATGATTCCATGTTTATAAGCTATAGCACTGCGGATATGGGGGAAAGTAATTAGTAAATTTTTAATTAGTAATTAGTAATTACTAAATTAGTTATATTAGTAATCAATTGGTATTTTTTAAATTACATAGTAAGGACTAAACTAAATTTAATCTACTAGTAGTAAAGTTTAATCCTGGAGTCTGCACTAAACTAAATTAAAAACACATCCCACACTTTAGTGTTTTAAAATTTTAGTTTTAAATTGAGTTTTAGTTTAGATTTATATTTAGAATTAAAATTCAATTTTAAATTTACTATTTAGTTTAAAACTTTTAAAATCAATTCTTCAAAATCACTTGTAAACAAATGCAAACTAACTAATCTTAATGAGAACATAAAAAATTAATACAATTGAAAATCAATTCTTCAAACTCACTTAAAAACAAATGCAAACTAACTAATCCTATTACAAAATATGCAAAATTTAAATTTTTCAAGCTCAATAAGAACACTAAGGACTCCAATTTCTACAGGAAAAATTAAAATGATGTACAAAATTATTATAGTCAAAAATTTTAAAATGATGTACAAATATTATGGTTTATTTTATTTTAATATAATGTTATAGGCAAAAATTTTAAAATGATGTCCAAAAGAGAATATTAGTTTATTTTATTTTAATATAATCTTTTGTATGCAAAAATTTAAAATGATGTACAAGTATTATAGTTTATTTTAATATAATGTAGTTGAACTTTAAAATTTCTAAATTAATTGAAGTAAAACTCAACTTATTTTATATAATGCTGTATGCAAAAAAATTTAAAATGATGTACAAGTATTATAGTTTATTTTAATATAATGTAGTTGAACTTTAAAATTTCTAAATTAAGTGAAGTAAAACTCAACTTATTTTTTTAATTTAACAAATATAAACAATTTAATAATAACTTATCCTTCAATTTTTATAAATTTGATAATAAATTTTTAAATAAAAATTAATTCATATTTATAAATCTAATAATAACTTATCCTTCAATTTTTATAAATTCAATAACAAATTTCTAAATAAAAATTAATACTCATACACTACTAAAATAAAAATTAATATTTCATACATTACTAAAACAAATTTTTTTTTTTTTTAATTTTATGTAAACTAAAATTCTAAAACCAAAAAAAATATTTTTAGTTTTATCTAAACTAAAACCAAAAAAAATATTTATAGTTTTATGTAAACTAAAAACAAAAAAAATATTTATAGTTTTATGTAAACTAAAAACAAAAAATAAAAAATAAGCCTCTCATTCTTAATATTTATCTCATTCTTAATGCTTATTTAAAAAATAAAAATATTAATGCTTATTCTTAATGCTTATTTAAAAAATAAAAATATTAATGCTTATTCTTAATATTATGTAAACTAAAAATAAAAAATAAGGTTCAAAGTAAATATTTAATATTTATCTCATTCTTAATGTTTATTTAAAAAATAAAAAACATAATTTTTAAAATTAAAACTAACTATATGGCGTATATACGAAAATTAAAACTAACTATAAACGAAAATTCTCGACTATAGTTTATTAAAATTATAAACTACAGTCGAGAATTATAGTTAGTTTATTAGTTAATTATTAGTTTTATTAGTCGAAAATTTTAAAACTAAAATTTAAAATTAAAACTAACTATATGGCGTATATACGAAAATTAAAACTAACTATAAATGAAAATTCTCGACTATAGTTTATTAAAATTATAAACTACAGTCGAAAATTATAGTTAGTTTATTAGTTTTATTAGTCGAAAATTTTAAAACTAAAATTTAAAGCTAAATTTAAAATATACGAGAATTATAAACTATAGTCGAAAATTAAAAATAAAAAATAAAACAGTAAACTTACCCGACTGCTGTGCTGCCGCGACTCGACTCCTCCCTGCTGCCGCGACCCGACTCCTCCCTGCTGCCACGAGCCCGACCCCGACCCCGACCCGGCCCCGATTGCTCCCGCGAATGGTCAGTGAACTCCGTTGCTCCCTGCTGCCACGACCGCGACCCCGACCCGGCCCCGATTGCTCCCGCTTACCCGACAGCGTCCACTATGCCGACTATGGTGGGTGAGTGCGGCCGAGTGCTCTGCAGCCCTGGTGAGTGCGCCCGACCGGCGACAACTCTGAAACCGTGACCACTGAAACTCAAGTGCGACAGCCGTGACCACTGAAACCTTAAAGTATACTGTATAAACTCAAGCGCGACAGCGACTGTGTTGATAAGGAAGTGGGACAGAGTTATTTTATAACTCAACTACACGCCAAAAACCTAACTAGACACAAAAAACCTAAAAACACGTAAAACGATGTAAGTTTGCTTTGAACCGCGTGATTGTCGGGTCGTCTGTCTCGGGATCCGTCTCCAATCCGTGAGATACGTTTACAATTTTTCGGATCCGTTTCACCTTTGACAGATTCGTATCCTCCACTTGCAGAACCGTCGATGTGGCGGATCCTGGCCGTTTTTGGGCGGATCCGGATCCGGATCCGGATCTGAAACGCGGATCCGCGGATCCAGCGTTGAGACCAAACGGATCCAGTAACATAGAATACATAACATGATAACATGATAACAATTGTCACTGGTTGGTAACACATATCAACAACAAAATACATAATCAATGAGGCTCGAGCATCTAAATGGCCTCTAGAGTCTAGGATTTAGATTCTGAAAAACATGCTACAACCATCTCCTTTTTCCTAGCCTTGTCTTCTTCAAATTTTGCACGCTGATTTTCCAATTTTGATCTAATCTGTCCAATCTCCTCTAATGGGGCCATGCATGGGGAAACTTGGCCTCTTCTACTAGCCAAGTGTTCTTTCAACCTATGAATTCTCTCCCCTCCCTCTTATGCATTTCTTGCAATATTTGCAATAAATCTCCTCATCCACAAGATCAACATTGATAGATGCAGGGTCTTTGACTCTTGGGGTGGCAACCATGGTAAAATTTCAATCTGCAAATTCAAATATGCAACATTGCAAGAAGCAAACCCCATCTTAAATTCTTGATATGAAAAGTTCATACTTCAAACTTCAAAGGTCAAACTAGTAGAAGGCTGAAAGACAAAACTTTAAAGACCGATTTTATAATCCAGATCTGTAATTTAATGAGAGGAAAACCTAGGAACATATTATCATTTAACATATCATATACTACAAACCAAAAACAATCCAAGATCATTGCCAAACCAACTCCAAGCTCACTCTGAATCACTATTCTTCAATGCTGCTCCAAAACTCCAATTGCTCACAAATGCTCAATGAGAGAAGTGTGACTGTGTGAGGAAAATAGAGGGGGAAGGACTATATTTATAGTGTTCATTTAGGGTTTAGGAGGGTTCTCTTAGGTTTTTAGAAGCCAAAATTTAATAAATAATTATTTTTTAACCTACGTGCCGCAGTGGGTTTGAGGGTTTGACTCGGTCGAGTAGGTACGAACTCGGTCGAGTTGACCGGTTTGGTACTGAACTAGCTGAGTCAATCCTTGACTTGACCGGTTCGGTACCAAACTAGTCGGCCAAGTCACCATAATGACCGAGTCGGACCAGTTTAGGGTTGGCTTGGTCAACTCGGTCCAGTCCGAGTCCGAGTCGATTGGTTTTTAATACCTTGGCTATATTTAGCCAGAGTGATTTCCATGTAGGGTGACATGTGGCAAGTTCAAAATTCCAATAAGTGGCAGTGTCAGAGGGTGACACTTGGTTCATCATTACATGACGATATGTGGTGCATGCATGCTTTGATGAGGTGGCATATTTGTATTTTTGGCATGTAAAAGTCTATTAAAGACTCACTCCCCTTATCCACATGTGTGCATGCTATTCTCTTCATCCACATGCACATTTCCCTTCCTCTTCATTATTATTATCTTTCCTCATGCGCTAGATCACTATAATTAGCACATTCCTCTCTAAATCCTAGCACATATCCTCTCATATTCTCTATTTTCTAGCATATTGTTTCATACATGCGCCTCCCTTTTCCCTATTTTCTAGTGTTCTTTCCATATTTTTTAGGGCACAAATCCTTCTTTACCCATGCACATCCCTCACTCCTTTATTTCTCACACTTTAACTCCCTAGTTTATGGGCATCACTTTGTTCTATCTCTCTCAGTCCTCATGCGCATCTCTTTTCCTTCTTTAACCCTCACGTGTGTCCACTCCTCCCTTCCTCTCACACAAGCGCATGTCCCCTTTCTCCCCCACACGCCTTCTTTATCTCCCATGCATTCTATTTTTATGCTCATACACCCTCTTATTTTGGATGTGAGCCCCCTATTTTTGGCACACATATGCGCCTCATGGATCTATATATTGGAGAGGTCTCTTCATTGTTCGGGGTCAATTTCTTCAGCAACAACAGGAGATACTCTTAGTCTCTCTCTCTCTCTCTCTCTCTCTCTCTCTTCCAACTTCTAGTCTTTGTGTGAGGATCAATACATACCAGTTTTTTCACTTGTGTTTAGTGGTGCAATCAACCCTTTGGCAAGAGCAAGAATAAAGCAATGTTGTGTTCTTATCGAGCTTTCATGTTTGTTGGTATGGTGTTTGATTTTTACGCATGATTATGGGCTCTAGTCCTTTATTTTGGTACTACTCTACCATTTAATTGTGCTCTCTTTTCCTTTTTGCTTCTTTTCTTAAAGCTAACGCTGTAGGGATTCCTCCAAATATACTTAAAATTCAATTCAATTACTATCTTGGTTCTCTAATCGAAGCTAAGAAAAGTTTTCTTTCTGCTTTTTTTTTTTCTGATTTAATTGCAGATTTTTGAGGTTTATAACAGCATGAAGAAACCTAGGGACACCCCCCGAGGTTGGCATGCACCAGCGCAAACAGAGAGGAGACTTGTTGATGACATCTAGGGAACTTTCTCCTACAATTACCCCCATTTTACCGCTGATTTTATTTTATTTCAGATCTGATCTAGGAGTAAACAATTATGCTAACAAGTTCTTGACACTTTGTCTTTAGGACTTGACATACCCTAACATCTATAGAATGGGAAACTTAAAAAATAATTTTGTTGGAATATCAAGAATTTGTGAATTTCATCAACATAGTATACCCTCCTACTCCCACTAGATGTTGGCCCTCAATCAACCAATCACTATCCGGGAAAGCATCACCCCCCCTCTTGGGGCTATCAACGACCTTAAGGCAATATGACCAGCTATGGTTTATGACTCTATCTAGCCCAGCCGCCTCCTCGTCCAACCCGGGTTGCCATACTTGCAGGGGACCCAAAGGGGAGTAATACTCATACAAGAGTTTAAAAACAAAAGTTTGGGGCCTATGTGCACCATTGTGGGAGACCTATATCAACAATCTACTTCCAAGGAATCAATCTCATTGGTATAATTCTCAGATAACCCTTTTGGTGAACCACAAGGCCAACGACATCCACTAGGAACTCTAACATGGATAGCAAGATAAACAATGTGGAAATGACCATAGGGAAGCCGTACAGAACTGTGGAGAAGCTCAACAACCTAGACATGAGGGTTGCCTTTGTCGAGGCTAAGCTCAACTTTGAGTTTTGTTGGCAACCATATTAATCTCTATATTTTTCTTTACAAGTTGCCTACACAAGGTTTTGAACCCTCATTACTTGTCACAACTTTTTAAACGACACCATTATTCTTCATTTTTTGCATACCTGTTTTTCGTTTTCGTTTTCACGACTGCAAGCGTGAAAACCCACTGTTGGAATTCATATTGATTACATCAAAGGATTACTGATCATTTGGTTTATCATGAACCTACTTGTTTATATGGTTATAACTCTTTGACCTCAAACACACCACTGGTCACATATTTATCAAGACACCAAACATTTATGCTTTTGATTGTTGTTAATATGGTGTTGATTTACAAAATCTTCGACGCAATGGTTTGATTGAACACATTGACTTTTGGGTCAAATCGTGGTTATGTGATAATTCATTTGATATGTTGATTAAAATTCTTTTGGATATGCACTGTTATGATTTGAATGTACCATTACACCAAGGCGTCGTTCCAAGTACA
>SNQJ01S0105329.1:30125-45522 GCA_010110895.2 Picea sitchensis
GACCTGCCTTTTCATTCTGCCTTTAATGGGGGGGGGTCCGAAATAGTGTGGTGTGTGAAGTGGCGGCCCCTCCTATCCTGTCGACTACCTTGTCACATTTCCCCCTCTACCACCTGTACTCCACTTAACCGTGCGATGGGGCCTGTTCTCATTGATTGTTTTCTAGCCCTGTTGGGATTCGTCCCTATTGTCCGGTCGCTAGCCCTATTGGGGTTCGACGGTTGTAGATTCGAATGATTCGACACCCCTGTAGCGTCGAGGCACGAAATACAAAGAGGCACCACAATTATTTGAACTATGATCATGACCCGCGATCACATGGGAACAGAGAGAGAGAAAAAGCTAGCTTGCACTAGGCCTCTGTAGGTAATTCGGGGACTCTGATTCAGCAGAAATCAACAAAAAATTTGATTGAGGTAGTGGGAATGTGACACACTGAGTTGGGATAACCCAAAAAATAGAGCTATCATTGGGCCAAAATTGTTAAAGGAAATGGAAGAAAAAATGACAAATATCAAGAATAATTTAAAGGCTACCTAAGACAAGAAAAAAAATATGCAGACAAGAACAAAATTTTTAGAGATTTTAAAGTGGGAAAACATGTTTTTCTAAAAGTGAAAGCGAAAAGAAGTTCGATAAGATTGAATTGCTGCCCAAAGTTGACAACAAGATATTATGGACCTTTTGAAGTACTAGAGAAGACATGGACATTTGCATATATGCTACCATTTCCTGCATCCATGAGAGTGCATAATTGTTTTCATGTATCATTATCAAAGAAATATGCGTTTGACCCTAACCACATAATTGATTAGTCTTTGATATAGGTGGAAAAAGAAGGGGATTTTCGGGTGGAACAAGTACGCATCCTAGAACGAAAGTTTAAAGTGCCTCGAAACAAATCCATAGGAATGGTAAAGGTTCAATGGACATGCTACGGTCATGAAGATACAACTTGGGAGCATGAAGAAACTATGCAGGAGGAATACCCGCAAAATTTTGCTAATTTTGAAGAAAATAGAAGCTAAAAATGAAAGACTCTATTTTGGGAAAATAAAGTTCCAGAGCCATATCTAAAAATTCTTGGTCTCTTGCGTTGATAGCTATGATAAAAGAATGGTGCAACCCAATGGACTGAAGGAAGTGAAGGGGATATATTCCTTGGGTCAACAGGTTGAAAAGAACAAAATATTATGGTTGGGATTGTTGTTGGAGAGTAGAAAGATTTTATAATTTTATTTTCTAAATATTATGATGTAAATTTGTATATGTATTTTAGCATAGTGTTGTGAAATGAGGATGGTGAAAAATTGTATGGGAGGGGGAATGTAACATTCTCACTATAATTTCCAATTTAATTAATGCATAATGTAGATATAAATGCATCCAGGCGATGTAATATGGGAATTGTATTTTCTAATTTTAATAAATATATTGTGATGTTAATTGTTGGAGAATATGGGTAGAGATGGGGGATGAGTTATCCACGAGAGAAGAGAGTTTCTAAGAGGGGTCCAGGGGGGATATTAATCCAAACCCATATTTCTGAATTTTATTATCATTGGGGATAACTTCTATTTTTTGTTCGAGTGTATGAGAGCCCAATCATTAAACTCATGTAAGAGGGTGGGTGTGAGAGTCACATACCATATTTATTGGAAGCATGGGGTCTGAAGTACAATCAAAATTGGGTAGAGTGAGAATTCATCTGTCTTGAGAAAATAGAGAAAATTTATATGGGGAGGATAGACAGTTTTTACACATTCAGTTGTTGGCATGAACAACAAGCAGAGAGCAAGAAAAAATAACATTGGACCTAGACCAAGAAGGTTGGGTGAATTCTAGAGCATGTTGGAGTGTCTTCGGAGAATTTTGGAGCTGAAGATTGAAGAGCCAGGTTGTTAGGTCTGAAGAGATAAATTCTGAGTGAGTTTCACTATAATAGCAAGTGTTGCTATTTTTTTTTCTGGCAGTGAGTTCCTTTGAGTTCCCATCAAAGATATTCTTGGTTAAATGTGATAGAGAGACCCTGATAAACAAATGGGACACCAAATGGACTGAGAGAAGTGAAGGGGTACATTCCTTGGGTTGGGTACGTTAAGAGGAAGAAAGTTGGAGGGAATTCAATATAGTTGTAGGAGAATACCAGTGGGTTGTGGGATTTTGAGTTGTGAATGGACTATCAGAGGAACCCTTCTCTTGTGGATGCCTGGCACAAAATTGTAGGCAAGTTTCTATTGATATTTGGAACAATAATTATATGGTTGGGTGGAACTTCCTTCTCGAGCAATTGGTCGCACAAACATTTAAAAAGATAAGTGTTTATCTATTTTCTGAGTTTTCTTATGAGTTCTATGGCTTTGTTTTTATCTTGTGAATGAGAATGGTTTTTATGCGTTGTTGTAGATGATTATTTGTATGCATTATGTTCATTTAGAATGTTGTAGATGCATTTAGTTATGGGTATCAAAATCTAGTTAAATATGTTTTAATTCATAGCTAGTAAGCTACATGAATTAATTAGTAGAATACATTTTCGAATTTAGGTGTATTTTCCGCAAGTAATGTTCCTCGGTTAAGATAGGGAATGTTACATGGCTACATAATATTCACTTTTCATAATACACTAGGTGATAAGCACATGAGTTTAAAAAACAATACATCTGAAGAAATTTGAGGTTCCTAAGGATGTCCAACAAGTTTGTCATGTGACCTCTTGTTGGGCACTAAGTTCAAGGAATTTTCAAATTGTTTTCTCATTGTTTTTATGACAATTTTCTTATTGTCCAAAACAATCACTAGATATGAAATTTACTCACTCTGAAATCTACCCTTAAGCTTTGATTTGATGCTCTTTAGTGCCTCTTGTTATAAGTTTTAATGATGGATAGTTTTTATGTCCAAGTTAGCCTTCTTTAACATGAATTAAACATCAAATACACCTCTAGGATATTTAACAACCTACAACTGAAATTAATAATCAAACCATGACAAATGAACACAAGTGTTTTTGGTCAACATGACCCTGGAAAAACCCCCACAGGGAAACCAATAAGAGAGATAGATATATATTGGAGATCTAAAAAAAAATGCTACAAAAAGTGAATACACAAGGAACCTGATACAATCCAAGCTTCTTCTCAATATTGCAATGGAGTCCCTCAAAATTGTGTCAGCTAGCCTCTGAACAAATCTCCCTTTTCCTTGGTGTGCCCCCTTCACTTTTATTTTCCTTGAATTTTCCTTTTCTTTTTCCTTGGACATTGCACCCATACTCTAGTGAACCTACTCTCCTTAGCTTGGTGCTCACTTCACACAAGTGTGGCCCTAATATAGAAATTGTGCCAACCGTATAGGATGTGCCCTCTCACAAGCATATGCACCTCCTTTCTTTGGATGTGCCCTTCTCTATCTTGTGCACCCTCAAGAACAAGTTCCTGCTAGACTTGCACCCCTACACACAATATGTGCCCTCCATATAGCTCATGCACTTAGCCTACATGAAATCTTCCTTAAGGTAGTTTGCGCCCTCCTCAACAAGTGTGCCCTTCCTTTTCTTCTCCAAACCCTCACTTCCTCTATTCCTCTTCACTCAACTCTCTTAAGTGAACAATAATCCACCTTTTCCTCCTTTATCCTAATCCTTAAGGCTAACCTAGAAAACCAAGGGCTTAGATTATATCTAATCCTTTCTCCAAAATGGATGGATGAGATTAGATCTCACAATCCACTTAAGTTTCCATAGTTCAATTTTATGTTCATTAATTCACATTTAAGTGAAATTAATGTCAGTTTATTAATTAAGTGAATAAAGTCACTTTAGACTTAAGTGAATAAAGTAAAAGTGAAATTATAACATAAAGTACAAGCATGAGGGTAATACTCCCCCCCTTTGTGTTTAGAGACTCACAAACACAAGGGGACCACTTTCCTTGGTACCCAAATCTCAACACTCTCTCTTACCGAGGAAAGTGTCACTCACCCCTCCAAACTTGTCCCTAAAGTGGACATCCTTTCCCCTTGGCAAGTCCTCAGTGAGTAAATTTGCAACCTTCTCATCAAAAGTGGCCTTTGACTATGATGTTCTCGTCGGCATAGCCAAGTGGGACCCAAACCTCTCTAGCGCCCTACTCTCACTCATCAATATTTGAGGCTCTCCAACATACTACTTTTCCTCCTTCAGGGTCTCCTAAAATCATCTCAGTTTCCTCTTCCCTAAAGTAACCTATGGCGAAGTAGTGTCCTCACACCTCTGAGTCTCATGCACATATATATGCAAATTAGTCTGTGACCCTAAATCAACTGCACCAACTGTCTGTATACTCGAAAATTGTGACTCTAAACCTATCCCGGGTGGACCAGTCACCCCTTAACTCAGTGTACTTGACACATGAGTCTATGTCCCCTGTGAAGCATCACTCTGAAACTGTGGGACCTCCTAAAATCTATCTCTTGACTCAAGTGACCTCCTCAAGGCTCTATCCTCCTCAAATATGACATCTCTCCCCACCACCACTCTCTTCATTGTTGGAATGTAGATTCTATAAGCCTTTGAGACCTCTAAGTATCCAACTAGCATCCCTGTCCCTACACTATGATATAGATTTCTCCTCTTCTCTGAGAGGACATGAGAGAACGTCAAGCACCCAAATATGTGTAGGTTCTCAACATCATACCTACTCTTGATAAAGGCCTCCTTAGGAGTCTTCCTCCCCAAAGCTCTATGGGGACTCTTATTTTGCAGATAAGTTGTAGTACTGCAAGCCTTTTCCCATAAGTAGAATGAAAATTCCTGATTATGCATCATACTCCTTGCTGCACCCACTATGGACATGTTCTTCCTCTTTGCAACCCCATTCTATTAAGGGTTGTAAGGAACTATTAACTTCCTTTTGATACCATGCTCGATACATAACTCGAAAAAATATGTGGAGGTATACTCACCTCCATTATTTGACCGCAAGACCTTGATATTTCTTCATGTCCAGTTCTCCCTGAGAGCTTTGAACTCTTGGAACCTCTTAAAGACCTCACTCTTGGTCTTCAGGAAAAATATCCAAGTCTTCCTAGAGTGGTCATCAGTGAAAGTAACATAATACTCCTGACCACCCAAGGAAACACATGACATGGGCCCACACACATTTGTGTGTATCAATTCTAGACCCCAATTGATCTACTATCACTGTTGGGAAATACAGTCTTGGTGTACTTCCCAAGAGTACACCCTATGCACACCTCTTGATTCTCAACGCTAAACTGTGGCATAACTGTCACAATGTCTCTCAGTGATCTCAAAGGTCCATGATGTAGATGAGCCATCCTACAATGCCACAACTCACACAATTTATTGTTGTTGCTGCTACTCGTCAAATCATACAAAGGATGGAAAATCAATCTATACATGTTCCCCTCTTGCATCCCATTCATTTTTCCAGAAGTGACATTGGACCCGTTAGGGTGAATGAAGACCTTTGTCCCTCTAAAGGAAAACTCAAGCCACCTATCCTGAATGTAGGAAAGAATAACAAGATTCTTCTTCAACCCCATGACATACAATACATCCATGAACACCAAGGGTGACATACACTCCCTCTAAAATGATATCGTGCCATGCTCAACTGCTCTGAAAATGGTGTCGTCTCCAAGCACTATCTCCAACTTGATCTCTATATCTCGGAGATCAGTGAAGTTCTCTCTCACACCTAACATTCGACTCGATGCTCCATTGTCATTGTACCAGATGTTGGATTGCGTCTCAAATGTTGAACAACAAACTATCAAGGAGCACTCCCTCTCAAACTAAACAACAAAATCATCCTCCTATGTTGTCATTGTAGTACCACCTAACTTCTTCTTCTTCTTCTTCTTAGGACATTGTCCAATATAGTGCCCCAACTGGTTACAAGCAAAGTATATCACTTTTCTCATATCCCTTTGTTGTTCACTTCCTCTCGGCTACTGCTGCTTGGCCCCAACTTTGGGCCATTGCTTGGTCTTGTTCTTTCCCTTAGCCATAAGAGAAATATCACCCTCATCACCATCCCCACCCTAATGTTGACTAGAAGATCCAGAGTCAACTCTGAGCTCCTCCTGTACAAAGTCATCCCAGAGCCTCTCCCAACTGGGCATATTCTCTCTAGCTACAATGTCTCTCACAAAACTCTCCCAAGGTTTGGAAAATCCATTTAAGGTTGTCCTCACCAACTCTGAGGGATCAACTATCTCACCAACTTCTTCCAACTCATCGCAAATTTGATAAAATCTTGTGAGGAATGAGGTAATTGTATATGTCTTCGTCATCCTAGTCCCCTTAGCTTCTCCTAGAGCACCATATTTTAGTTCTAGTTAGGACTCTGGTAAAGACTGCATCATGACTGCCACATCTGAAATGAAAAATATTTACCATAAATGTGAGGAATGACATGGTCCTTAACCACATCAAGGATAGTTCTATTGGCCCTGATGTTCCTCATCCATAACTCAACCATGAGCACTGCATCTGTAGGAGGTACTATAGGATTCTCCACAATATCCCATAGATATAGCTCCTCTAGAATCAATACTATATTTACCTTCCACGGAGACCAGTTTCCTACCCTCACAAGCCTATCCTCCACCCTCAAACCTGCCACCAACATGGATTCCATATGATGCTAAAATTGATACACTTTGACCAAGTAAAACTAAGAAACACCGAACAACACAACAAAGCCTACAACACACAAAACTCAAGTGTGAAAATGAAGCTTCCACACAAGTGAAAAATCTCCCAACTGTTTGATCCAAAAATCAACCACCTCTCTTGCCCTCAAGCTCTGATACCATGAAGAAATTTGAGGTTCCTAAGGATGCCCAAAAGGCCTTTCATGTGACCTCTTGTTGGGAACTAAGTTCAAGGTACTTTCAAATCGTTTTCTCATTGTTTTTAGGACAATTTTCTCACTGTCCAAAACAACCACCAGAACTGAACTTTACCCACTCTGAAATATGCCCTTAAGCTTTGATTTGATGCTCTTTAGTGCCTATTGTTATAATGTTTAATGTTGGATATTTTTATTGTCCAATTTATGCTTATTTAACATGCATTAAACATTAAATACACCTCTAGGATATTTAACAACCTATAACTGAAAATAATAAGAAAACCATGACAAATGAACACAAGTGTTTTTTGTCAACATGACCCTGGAAAAACCCCCATGGGGAAAACCAATAATAGATATAGATAGATATTGAAGATCTCAAAGAAAAGGATATAACAAGTAAATACAAAAGGAACATGATACAATCCAATCTTATTCTCAAGATTGCAATGGAGTCCCTCAAACTTGTGCCTGCTAGCCTTTGAACAAAGTGCCCTTTGCCTTGGTGTGCCCCCTTCACTTTGCTTTTCCTTGAGTTTTACTTTTATTTTCCTTTTCCTTTTCCTTGCATATTTCCTTGGACATTGCGCCCATACTCTAGTGAACCTACTCTCCTCAGCTTGGTGCACATTTCACACAAGTGCGCTCCTAATCTAGCAAATGTGCCAACCCTCTAGGATGTACCCTCTCACAAGCATATGCACCTCCTCTCTTTGGATATGCCCTTCTCTAGCTCGTGCACCCTCAAGAAAAAGTGCATGCTAGACTTGTGCCCCTACACACCAGGTGTGCCCTCCATCTAGCTCATGCACTTAGCCTCCATGAAACCTTCCTCATGGTAGTTTGTGCCCTCCTCAACAAGTGTGCCCCTCCTTTGCTTCTCCAAACCCTCACTTCCTCTCTCCCTCTTCATTTAAATCTCTCAAGTGAACAATAATCCTCATTTTCCCTCATTTGCCTCCTTTATCCTAATCCTTAAGGATAACCTAGAAAACCAAGGGCTCATATTATATCTAATCCTTTCTCCAAAATGGATGGATGAGATTAGATCTCATAATCCACTTAAATTTCCATAGTTCACTTTATGTTCATTAATTCACATTTAAGTGAAATTAATGTCACTTTATGACTTAAGTGAATAAAGTCAAAGTGAAATTGTAACATAAAGTACAAACACGAGGGTAATACTCTCCCCTTTGTGTTTAGAGACTCACAAACACAAGGGGACCACTTTCTTTGGTACCCAAATCTCAACAACATCATAATTATAGTGATTTTTTTTATAAAGTTTTATGACTTAATGAAACTAACTAAATTAAAACGAAATTAATAAATTAGAAGTCCACACATATCTTGGACAATTTGATTAATTAAAATAAATAAAAGAAACGAAACCAACATGAAAACAAGAAGAAGAAAACGGAAGAATGAGAGGACTAATAAGAAACAAAGTTGAAGAATCACAAGCCTCATGGGCCATTTGGAAAAGTGTAGTTGTGTCTCCCTACTTGGCAGTGGGGAGTGAGGAGAATAAAAATGGAAATAAAGAATCCATTTGACTACTCTTCCCAAGGTTCCACACTCTCATTTTGGGAACCACATGAGTTACTCTCACGTAAAATAATTCAATGCACACTTTTCCCACAATCTTTACTTTAATTTACATAGTGTAGAAAATTATTGGAAAGTTTTGGAGGCAAATAATTTTGATTCATTTTGGAGGAAACAAGCTACACACATGAGGAATTTGGCCCAGTGGCACATAACAATAAAAATAAGCTTGAGAAGAAATACAAAAATTATTACGTCGAAAGGCGTACACCTATTGGTAATGGGCACAATTAATCACCTTTTAATCTAAAATTCTAATATGATGGTTAACAATTGAAGATGCTGGCATATTCTTAGTCGTCCTCCCAAATCAATGAATGTGATTTACTCTTCATAACTTCCTTGAATTTCTGAATGCATCCGTTAACATGTTTACTTTTTAACATTTACCTAATCATATTAAGAAATTACTGTAGCACTATATGATTTCCACGTTTAAATGATTAACCTTTGAGATTACCACTTTTAGATTTCCTCAACTGTCCAGCCGTTTCATTTTCTGGCTGCCAGTGCATTTCATTTTCTGGCTACCAGTGTGTTTCATTTTTTGTCTTTCCGATACCTTTCGGCGTTCTCCAGCCGCGAGTTAGAGGTTGTGCTAGTTACTATGAATTCAAGAAATTTTCTCCATGTCTCCTTATTTTACTTGAAACATGGAGAGTTTAATTTCTTATAAATTATTAATAAGAATAATTGTTGCTAATTACACTAAATAAATTATTTTTGAAAAATATGGTCTAATTTTTTTTTTTATCATCAAGGCATTTATGTTTTATGGGTGTAGGAAAAACAAAATGGGGAAAGAACAAAGTTACTGACTTAACAAGAATTGTGACCTCAAAAACGAGAACTCATGTGTAAAAGACTCATATTTTTGTGTCAAAAACACCAAAATCAACCATCGTTTCAAAAAATGGTGCTACCAGTAGCACCTCTTTTTGCAGGGTTGTTAAAATTGCGACTTAATTGAAACAGTAGCCCCGATTATTGTCTTGAAAATAATATCATAACATAAAATTGACCCTCAAATTGAAAAGTGTTGCTAACGGTAGCACCCTTCTTATTTTTGAAGTTAAAATTGCAACTTAATTAAAGCAGTCGCCACGATTACTGGTACTGTCCCAATCAAAGAACTTCAAATTAGTTTGTAAATGGAAAGTGGTATTTTATTTATTAATCAATTTTATTTTATTTTTTAAATTTATATTAAAATAAAATTATTTTGTTTTTAAATTTACATTAAAATAAAAATAAAAATTTGAAAAATAAACCTTAGATACATGTTTCTTTTTTATTTAAAGCAAGTTGAGAACATTTTCTTTTCTTTTTTCAAAAAAAAAAAAACGTTTTTAGAAAAAATAAACATTTTCTAATAAATGTAGATTTGTTAATGAAAAACCCCTTTTTTAAAATGAAAAATTGTCTTTATTTTAATAAAAACACACAATTTTAAAATGAAAATGCAATTTTTAAAATGAAAAGGCACCATTTTTTTATTAAAAAAAAAAGGTAAAATGTTTATGTATAAATTTTCATAAAATCAACCGAAAACAAAAATTGAAAAAGAAATAAAATTAATATAGAAACATTAATAACATATAACATTAAATATAACATATAAAATATATAACATAATTTCACATAAAACATATAAAATATAACAAAATAACATATATTATTAATATAAAACAAGGGAAGGGGGCGATACCCAACATCGCCTTCCCTTTCACCTGATGGTGATGCCCAACATCGCCTTCCCCTTTCCACCTCATTTCACCTCATGGTATTGAGGAAAAGGAGGAAGGCTACGTCTGCATCACCCTCCCCCTCTTCCCATGTTACCTTGTTATATTAATGAGATATGTTTTGTTGTTTTATAATTTGTTATATTTATATGACACATGAGGGTGAAAAGGGGAAGTATTGGGCACTCCCACCCTCCTCCTTTCCCTTCCCTTCCTCCCCTTTTTTTTTTTTTTTTATTTTTATGTTTTTGTTATATTTTATACTTGTTATATTAATAGAATATGTTTTGTTATATGTTATATGTTATATTATGTTGTTAAGCCCTAAATAGTGGAACATTACCCTCAATTAGGGCATATTACATTAGTAATTTTATTTTATTTATGTCATCTCATCCATATTGTAATTGTAATTTCCTAGTCTCAGACATATATCAATGAGACCTTTCATTTGGAATCATCTTGTATTTAAAACCTTATGTGGTGTATAAGGAGGTTTTCCCTGAAGAGGCTTATTATTTGAAATTATCTCTTTCAAGGCATTGAGTAATTTATGTCTCGAGGATTTCTATTCTATCTTGGTATTTGTTTCCTAACATTTGGTATCGTGAGCTCAAGGTCTTGGGGGTTTCACAGCTACATCCTGGCATTGCACCTTGGGATTTTTTCATAACTTTTTCTAATGAATGCTTCAAAAAGGAACCACTTGAGGATATTTATTAAACCGCATCAAGGTACATTGAGTTAAATGTTTAGCTCATGGGGCCTTATAATTTCATAGATATATCCCTGTAAGATAGGGTTCCTGAATCATCCCTAATTTAGTCATCTCAAAAGTTTCATTATAAACTTTTTTATGTACAATTTTAGACCCTAAAATCTCGAGGTTATTCATAGAAGTTATCAAAGTATCTTTGATAAAATTTCATCTTCTTTCTACTCCTAATATTTTAGATACATCATGTGCAAGATAGGTATCCGACTAGTCTTATTAACTAGTCTCAAATAGGTCTTACGGGTAAAACATTGATATCGCCCTGAGGCATCCAAATTAAGTAAGACTAGTTGCATTGGACAATGGAAAGTTTGTATTATATCTAGTACAAGTTTCATAATCAAATATCATATACAGGATCTTGACACGCTTTACAAGTACACTCTCCAGGAAGGGATACACCCAGCTGCGTGGGGAAGCTACCATAAATTCCACTCTTGGAACATCCCACTTGATCAGACTTGTGGCATTGTAGAGAAGATGTATCGAGCTACAAAATAAATTTTCTGCACCCATATAACAAATTTTGAGATAATGTAGAAGAAGTCATCTAGCGTAACCACCAAATCAAGGTTTAAAAGTGATACTTGGCCAACATGCCACCAAAAGGGAACTTATACACCACTAAGCCCAGACAATCCTACTTGACTCTTTAAGGAAGGTGAAGAAATGTGCAGACATAAATGATTTACAAAAGAATACATTAACAAAATATAAACTACAAGAGAAGATGGATTCAACTCAGTCAAGTTGAGGCAATAATGGATACTAACATGGAGGACTTGGTAAGGAGATCAAGGAAGGATTGAAAATTTTCATAATAGAGAGGACATCTAAAAGTGAAAATGTATCCCATGAAATCTATGATGAGGGACAAAGGAAGATGAATTAAGAATGGATAAACTCCAACTTTGGGTTGAAGACCAACCACTTTCCTAAGATCGATATGAAGAAGTTTGATGAAAATGATCCAATCACACGTGATACTTCAAATGAAACAATTCCTTTGATCTTACATGATGTGCCACATACACAAAAGGTATTAATTGCTTATTTATATTTATAACCCAATCAATTTGTGGTATCGATGGATTTAAGTTCTTGCAAATCACTGGCCACTTGGACAATGTTCACGGAAGAAATGATAGTACACTATGAGGATACAAAGAGAAATACCTTCTTTATCCAATTGTTAAATCTCAAGAAAGGGCTCCGTTTCTTTTCGTAACACATTGAGAACTTTCAAAGATTGAATATAAATAACGATATCCTAGATGAACACCGATTGATGTATTCTTAGGAAATTTAAGGGATAACATTGAACATGAGGGTTCATCTTTGGGAACCCAAACCATTGGATAATGTATTCGTGGTGTCAAGAAATGTTGAAAGTAAAATGGGCTATGGTTACTATAAGAACAACTCCTAACATCTATCGAGAATAATGTTCCATCTTATAAAACACCTCAACCTACAAGGTTGAAAACCTCAACAATTGGAGGAAAAAAAAGGTTTGCGTTTCTTTAATTGTGACAAATGCTAAGGGACATAAGTGCTGTGAGAATAAATTATTCTACATAGATTGTGAAGAGGAAGAAGAACAAGAAGAAGAACAAGAGCCATCTCAAGATGAAACGTAGAAGCCGCATTTATTTTGAAGAGTTGACTCCCCACTTATATCATGTAATGCATTGGATGGAATTAACACTCCTCAAACCCTCACATCAAAGGATTACATCAAAAGAAAAGGTAATAGGGTACTAATTGATTGATTCTGGTAGTACCCATAATGTCATTCACTATAAATTAGCCAAAGATCTCAATTGTTTCTATATATCCAACGCCAAAGTTCTTGGCAATGATTGCAGATGGAGGAACTATTGACTTCTCGTGCAAATGCAATAAGATCAATCTTACCATGGGGAATATGTAATGAATAGTCCACTATTTCCATACCCATGGGAGGTGCTGATGTCGCACTAGAATCCAATGGTTATAATCATAGGAACAATGGTCTCTTTAATTCCTTCGCTAAGAAATTTTCATGAAATGTTCATTGGAAGGAAAATAAATTGAGTTAAAGGGTATCACAAGAAAACCTAAAGGCTGCATAAGCTCTAATGGCATGAAAAAATTATTGAAAAGGGGTATCAAGGTGTAATTGTATCAATATTCTCACTAGATGTTCAAACATCTAAGCCATTTATTCCCTAGATCTCCAAGGGATCATTGATACATTCCAGTATCCGAAGATAATCCCAAAGGTTTTCCACCCACTGAAATCATGATCATGCTATTCACCTAATTCCCGAGATTTTTCCTCCTAACATCAGGGTGTACAGATACCCCCATTCTAAGAGTGTAATTGAGCATATGGTTGAAGAATGTTAGAGGTCGCATTATTAGACCTAGCCAAAGTTCTTAATCTCAAGACCTATCTAATGGTACCAAGAAAGATGGCTCATGGTGTACAAGGCCCGTGATTATAGAGAGTTCAACAAGATCATTATTAAATACAAGTTTCCCATTCCCTTCATTGGCTTAATTTCTTTTATATGAACTACATGGAGAAATATATTTCACAAAGTTGGATCTGTTCGTGGTATCATCAAATTAGAATGAAGGAAGCAGACATCCCAAAAACAACATTCTCGAACTCATGAAGGCCATTATGAATTTTAGTCATGCCTTTGGTCTTACAAATGCATCTTCCACATTCAAAGGGCTGATGAATCACTTTCAAGCCCTTCCTTCAAAAAATTTGAATTTGTGTTAGTATTTTTTGATGATATACTAATCTATAGCAATTCTTGGGAGGATCATGTGCAACATGTTGACAAGGTGCTACAACTACTAAAGGAGCAAAAACTATATGCCAAACCATCCAAATGTTTCTTTGGGGTGAAGTAGGTAGAATATTTGGGTCATATTGTATCTCATGAAGGTGTCAAGGTAGACCCTAACAAGATTAAGGCCATGATGGACTGACTGATTCCCAAAACATTGAAGAATATTAGAGTATTTTTTGGTTTGACAAGTTACTACCGCAAGTTTTTTTGAAATTATGGAAGAATAGCAACACCTTTAACGACATTAACTAAGAAGGATGAATTTTCATGGAATCCAATGACAACTCAAGCTTTTGAACAAGTTAAAGAGGAGATGTGAAAATATCTTGTCTTGACCACACCATACTTCAAAAAAACCTTTATTGTGGAATGTGATTCATCGGGAAATAACATTGGTGTTTTTCTAATTCAATAAGGAAGGCCCCTTGCTTTTGAAAGTCGTCCACTCAAGGAAATGACTTACAGAAACCCACTTATGAGAAGGAAATGATGACAATACTACATGCATTGAAGAAATGGTGCCCATACCTAATATGTAGGCACTTCAAGGTCAAAATAGATCATGATAGTCTTGAATACTTCTTGGAACAAAGACTATCTTCAGAAGAACAACAAAAATGGGTGACCAAGATATTGGGTTATGATTTTGAAATCATCTATAAAAAAGGGAAGAAAAATGTTGTGGCAAATGCACTCTCGAGAAAGGATGAAGATGTTGAGGCCTTTCTCTGTACTATCTCGATCATCCAACCTGATTGGATAATAGACACGAGAGATGAATGAAATAATGGTGAAAACATGCAGAATCTCATTCAAAGGTTGCAACAGGATTCCAGTGCATCAGATACATTTACATGGAAATATGATTCACTATGGTACAAAGATTGCTTATATTTATGTAAGAACTCCCAACTCAAACAAAATATTGGAATTGCACACCTCTCCAGTAGGAGGGAACTCAAGATTTTTGAAAACCTACTATAGGGTCAAGAAGGAATTTTTTGGGATGGCCTTAAAACTGATGTTCAAAGGTTTGTGGCCGAATGTTTAGTTTTCCAACAAAATAAGGTGGAAACAATTAAGACCCTAGGTATTTTAAAACCATTAGCCATCCCAAGCCAGCATTGAGAGGAGGTTTCCATGGATTTCATCACAAGGTTACTGAAGTATGAAGGAAAGAGTGTCATCATGGTGATTGTTGATAGACTAACCAAGCACACACACTTTTGTGCACTCTCTCATCCCTTCAAAGCCAGTACAATTGACACTGCATTCATGGAGACAATTCAAAAGCTACATGGAATCCCAAAGATTATTGTAAGTGACAAAGATCCCATCTTCATTGGACATTTTTGGATAGAATTATTTTTGTGTTTGGGTGCTCAATTTGCTCATAGCTCATCCTATCATCCTCAATCTGATGGACAAACCGAGATAGTGAAAAAATGTATGTAAGAATACCTTCATTGCTTTGTCTCTGATAAACAAACACAATGGTTCAAATGGTTACCCTTGGCAGAATGGTGGTATAACACTTCCTTTCATACTGCAACA
>SNQJ01S0105329.1:48753-73134 GCA_010110895.2 Picea sitchensis
TCTTGTTGAGCTCTCTATAATCTGGACGCATACACCATGAGCCATCTTTCTTGAGTACCATTGCGATCAGTGCGGAGTAAGAACTTTGGCTAGGTCTAATAATGCCAGCCTCTAACATTTCTTCAACCATATGCTCAATTTCACTCTTCTGGGCATAAGGGTATCTGTAAGGCCTGATGTTAGGAGGAACACTCCCAGGAATTAGGTGAATAGCATGATCATGATTTCGAGTGGGTGGAAAACCTTTGGGATTATCTTCAAATACTTTGGAATGCTTATCAATGATCCCTTGGAGATCTAGAGGAATAAATGGCTTAGATGTTTGAACATCTAGTGAGAATATTTGTGCAATTACACCTTGATGCCCCTTTTTCAATAATTTTTTCATGCCATTAGAGCTTATCGCCTTACTAGGTTTCCCTGTGATACCCTTTAACTCAATTTATTTTCCTTCCAATGAACATTTCATGAAAATTTCTTGAAAATTAAAGGCCATTGTTCCTAATGATTATAACCATTGGATTCCTAGTACGACATCAACACCTCCCATGGGTATGGAAATAATTGGACTATTCATTACATATTCCCCCATAGTAAGATTGATCTTATTGCATTTGCCTGAGAAGTCAATAGTTCCTCCATCTGCAATCATTACTTGAAACTTTGGCGTTGGATATATAAAGCAATTGAGATCTTTGGCTAATTTATAGTGAATGACATTATGAGTACTACCAGAATCAATTAGTACTATTACCTTTTTCTTTTTGATATATCCTTCGATATTGAGGGTTTGAGGAGTGTTAATTCCATCCAATGCATTACATGATATCGTGGGAGTCAACTCTTCAAAATAAATCGCTTCTACGTTTCATCTTGAGATGGCTCTTGTTCTTCTTCTTGTTCTTCTTCCTCTTCACAATCTATGTAGAATAATTTATTCTCACCGCACCTATGTCCCTTACTGTACTTGTTGTCACAATTAAAGCATAAACCTTTTTCTTTTATTTCCTCCAAATGTTGAGGTTTCAACCTTGTAGGTTGAGGTGTTTTATAAGATGGAACATTATTCTCTCGATAGATGTTAGGAGTTGTTCTTATAGTAACCATAGCCACATTTTTACTTTCAACATTTCTTGACACCCTGAATACATTATCCAATGATTTGGGTTCCCAAAGATGAACCTCGTGTTGAATGTTATCCTTTAAAGTTCCTATGAATACATCAATCAGGTGTTCATCTAGGATATACGTTACCTTTATATTCAATCTTTGAAAGTTCTCAATGTGTTCTGCAACTGAACCCTTTTTCTTGAGATTTAACAATTGGATAAAGAAGGTATTTCTCTTTGTATCCTCATAGTGTACTATCATTTCTTCCGTGAACATTGTCCAAGTGACGAGTGATTTGCAAGAACAAATCCATCGATACCACACAAATTGATTGGGTTATAAATATAAATAAGCAATTAATACCTTTTGTGTATGTGGCACATCATGTAGATCAAAGAATTGTTTCATTTGAAGTATCTGTGTGATTGGATCATTTCCATCAAACTTCTTCATATCGATCTTAGGAAAGTGGTTGGTCTTCAACCCAAAGTTGGAGTTTATCCATTCTTAATTCATCTTCCTTTTGTCCTCATCATGAATTTCATGGGATACATTTTCACTTTTAGGTGTCCTCTCTATTAGAAATTTTTTCAATCCTTCCATGATCTCCCTTTTTAAGTCCTCCATCTTAGTATCCATTATTGCCTCCAACTTAGCTTCAGTTGAATCCATCTTCTCTTGTAGTTTATATTTTGTTAATGTATTCTTTTGTAAATCATTTATGTCTCTGCACATTTCTTCACCTTCATAAAGAGTCCAAGTAGGATTGTCTGGAGGCTTAATTGGTGTAGAAGTTCCCTTTTTTGGTGGCATGTTGGCCAAGTATCACTTTTAAACCTTGATTTCGAGGTGGTTCTGCTAGATGATATTTCTTCTACTGTATCTCCAAAATTTCGGCCCTTATGGGTCTGAAAATTTATTTTTGTAGCTCTCTGATACATCTTCTCTACAATGCCACAAGTCTGATCAAAATTGGATGTTCCAAGTGGAATTTATGGTAACTTCCCCACACCTTTCTGAATTGTATCCCTTCCTGGAGAGTGTACTTGTAAAGCGTGTCAAGATCACAATATATGATATTTGATTATGAAACTTGTACTAGATATAATACAAACTTTCCATTGTCCAATGCAACTAGTCTTACTTAATTTGGATACTCACTGAAGACGATATCAATGTTTTACCCGTAAGACCTATTTGAGACTAGTTAATAAGACTAGTCAGATACCCTATCTTGCACATGATGTATCTAAAATATTAGGATGAAAAGAAGATGAAATTTTTATCAAAGATACTTTGATAACTTCTATGAATAACCTCCAGATTTTAGGGTCTAAAATTGTACATAAAAAAGTTTATAGCGAAATTTTCGAGATGACTAAATTCGGGATGATTCCAGAACCCTATCTTACACAGGATATATCTATGAAAGTATAAGGCCCCATGAGCTGAAATTTTAACCCCACGTACCTTGATCTGTTTAATAAATATCCTCCAAGTGGTTCCTTTTGAAACGTCGTAGAAAAAAAGTTATAGAAAAAATCCCAAGGTGTCTCAGATGTAGCAGTGAAACCCCAAGACCTTGAGCTCTGATACCAAATGTTAGGAAACAAATACCAAGATAGAATAGAAAATCCTCAGAATAAGTACTCAATGCCTTGAAAAAGAGATAATTTCAAATAATAAGCCTCTTCAAGGGGAAAACCTCCTTATACACCACATAGATTTCCAAATACAAGATGATTCCAAATGAAAAGGTCTCCTTGGTATATATACGAGACTAGGAAGTACAATTACAACTAATGGACCCAAGATGACATAAATAAAATAAAATTACTAATGTAATATGCCCTAATTAAGGGGTAATGTTCCACTATTTAGGGCTTAACAACATAATATAACATATAACATATAACAAAACATATTCTATTAATATAACAAGTATAAAATATAACAAAATGTATCTTGTTAATATAACAAGGGAAGGAAGGAAGGGAAAGGGAGAGGAGGGGAGGGGTCGATGCCCAACATCGCCTTCCCCCTTTTCACCTCATGTCATATAAATATAACAAGTATAAAACATAACAAAACATATCTCATTAATATAACAAGGTAACATGGGAAGAGGGGAGGGGGTGATGCCCAACATCGCCTTCCTCCTTTTCACCTCATGCCATGAGGTGAAATGAGGTGGAAAGGGGAAGGCGATGTTGGGCATCACCATGGCATGAGGTGAAAAGGGGGAAGGCGATGTTGGGTATCGGCCCCTTCCCTTGTTTTATATTAATAATATATGTTATTTTGTTATATTTTATATGTTTTATGTGAAATTATGTTATATATTTTATATGTTGTATTTTTTAATGTTATATGTTATTAATGTTTTATATTAATTTTTTGTTTTCTTTTTTCAATTTTATTTTGTTTTCGGTTCGATTTTTAAACATTTTTCAAAAACATTTACCTTTTTTTTAATAAAAAAATGGTGCCTTTTCATTTTAAAAATTGCATTTTTCATTTTAAAATTGTGTGTTTTTATTAAATAAGACAATTTTTCATTTTAAAAAGGGGTTTTTTTCATTAACAAATCTACATTTGATAGAAAATGTGTTTATTTTTCTAAAAACGTTTTTTTTTTTCGAAAAAAAAAAGAAAAATGTGTTTTTTTGCTTTAAATAAAAAAAGAAACATGTATCTAGAGTTTATTTTTTCAAATTTTTATTTTTATTTTAATGTAAATTTAAAAAACAAAATAAAATTGATTAATAAATAAAATACCACTTTCCATTTACAAACTAATTTGAAGTTCTTTGATTGGGACAGTACCAGTAATCGTGGCGACTACTTTAATTAAGTTGCAATTTTAACTTCAAAAATAAGAAGGGTGCTACCGTTAGCAACACTTTTCAATTTGAGGGTCAATTTTATGCTATGATATTATTGTCAAGACAATAATCGGGGCTACTGTTTCAATTAAGTCGCAATTTTAACAACCCTGCAAAAAGAGGTGCTACTTGTAGCACCATTTTTTGAAACGGTGGTTGATTTTGGTGTTTTTGACACAAAAATATGAGTCTTTTACACATGAGTTCTCATTTTTGAGGTCACAATTCTTGTTAAGTCGGTAACTTTGTTCTTTCCCCATTTTGTTTTTCCTACACCCATAAAACATAAATGCCTTGATGATAAAAAATAAAAAAAATTAGACCATTTTTTTCAAAAATAATTTATTTAGTGTAATTAACAACAATTATTCTTATTAATAATTTATAAGAAATTAAACTCTCCATGTTTCAAGTAAAATAAGGAGACATGGAGAAAATTTCTTGAATTCATAGTAACTAGCACAACCTCTAACTCGCGGCTGGAGAACGTCGAAAGGTATCGGAAAGACAGAAAATGAAACGCACTGGCAGCCAGAAAATGAAACGCACTGGCAACCAAAAAATGAAACGATTGGACAGTTGAGGAAATCTAAAAGTGGTAATCTCAAAGGTTAATCATTTAAATGTGGCAATCATATAGTGCTACAGTAATTTTTTAATATGATTAGGTAAATGTTAAAAAGTAAACATGTTAACGGATGCATTCAAAAATACAAGTTATGAAGAGTAAATCACATTCATTGATTTGGGAAGACGACTAAGAATATGCTAGCATCTTCAATTGTTAACCATCAGATTAGAATTTTAGATTAAAATGTGATTAATTGTGCCCATTACCAATAGGTGTATGCCTTTCGGAGTAATAATTTTTGTATTTTTTCTCAAGCTTATTTTTATTGTTATGTGCCACTGGGCCAAACTCCCCATGTGTGTAGCTTGTTTCCTCCAAAATGAATCAAAATTATTTGCCTCCAAAACTTTCCAATAATTTTCTACACTATGTAAATTAAAGTAAAGATTGTGGGAAAAGTGTGCATTGAATTATTTTACGTGAGAGTAACTCATGTTGTTCCCAAAATGAGAGTGTGGAACCTTGGGAAGAGTAGTCAAATGGATTCTTTATTTCCATTTTTATTCTCCTCATTCCCCACTGCCAAGTAGGGAGACACAACTACACTTTGCCAAATGGCCCATGAGGCTTGTGATTCTTCAACTTCGTTTCTTATTGGTCCTCTCATTCTTCCGTTTTCTTCTTCTTCTTTTCATGTTGGTTTCGTTTCTTTTATTTATTTTAATTAATCAAATTGTCCAAAATATGTGTGGACTTCTAATTTATTAATTTAGTTTTAATTTAGTTAGGTTCATTAAGTCATAAAACTTTATAAAAAAAATTCACTATAATTATGATGTTGTTGAGATTTGGGTACCAAAGAAAGTGGTCCCCTTGTGTTTGTGAGTCTCTAAACACAAAGGAGAGAATATTAACCTTGTGTTTGTACTTTATGTTACAATTTCACTTTGACTTTATTCACTTAAGTCATAAAGTGACATTAATTTCACTTAAATGTGAATTAATGAACATAAAGTGAACTATGGAAATTTAAGTGGATTATGAGATCTAATCTCATCCATNCATGTGTGTAGCTTGTTTCCTCCAAAATGAATCAAAATTATTTGCCTCCAAAACTTTCCAATAATTTTCTACACTATGTAAATTAAAGTAAAGATTGTGGGAAAAGTGTGCATTGAATTATTTTACGTGAGAGTAACTCATGTTGTTCCCAAAATGAGAGTGTGGAACCTTGGGAAGAGTAGTCAAATGGATTCTTTATTTCCATTTTTATTCTCCTCATTCCCCACTGCCAAGTAGGGAGACACAACTACACTTTGCCAAATGGCCCATGAGGCTTGTGATTCTTCAACTTCGTTTCTTATTGGTCCTCTCATTCTTCCGTTTTCTTCTTCTTCTTTTCATGTTGGTTTCGTTTCTTTTATTTATTTTAATTAATCAAATTGTCCAAAATATGTGTGGACTTCTAATTTATTAATTTAGTTTTAATTTAGTTAGGTTCATTAAGTCATAAAACTTTATAAAAAAAATTCACTATAATTATGATGTTGTTGAGATTTGGGTACCAAAGAAAGTGGTCCCCTTGTGTTTGTGAGTCTCTAAACACAAAGGAGAGAATATTAACCTTGTGTTTGTACTTTATGTTACAATTTCACTTTGACTTTATTCACTTAAGTCATAAAGTGACATTAATTTCACTTAAATGTGAATTAATGAACATAAAGTGAACTATGGAAATTTAAGTGGATTATGAGATCTAATCTCATCCATCCATTTTGGAGAAAGGATTAGATATAATATGAGCCCTTGGTTTTCTAGGTTATCCTTAAGGATTAGGATAAAGGAGGCAAATGAGGTAAAATGAGGATTATTGTTCACTTGAGAGAGTTAAATGAAGAGGAAGAGAGGAAGTGAGGGTTTGGAAAAGCAAAGGAGGGGCACACTTGTTGAGGAGGGCACAAGCTACCATGAGGAAGGTTTCATGGAGGCTAAGTGCATGAGCTAGATGGAGGGCACACCTGGTGTGTAGGGGCACAAGTCTAGCATGCACTTGTTCTTGAGGGTGCACAAGCTAGAGAAGGGCATATCCAAAGAGAGGAGGTGCATATGCTTGTGAGAGGGTACATCCTAGAGGGTTGGCACATTTGCTAGATTAGGGGCGCACTTGTGTGAAATGTGCACCAAGTTGAGGAGAGTAGGTTCACTAGAGTATGGGTGCAATGTCCAAGGCAATATGAAAGGAAAAGGAAAAGGAAAATAAAATTAAAACTCAAGGAAAAGCAAAGTGAAGGGGGCACACCAAGGAAAAGGGAACTTTGTTCAAAGGCTAGCAGGCACAAGTTTGAGGGACTCCATTGCAATCTTGAGAAGAAGATTGGATTGCATCATGTTCCTTTTGTATTTACTTGTTATATCATTTTCTTTGAGATCTTCAATATCTATCTATATCTCTTATTGGTTTTCCCCATGGGGGTTTTTCCGGGGTCATGTTGACAAAAAACACTTGTGTTCATTTGTCATGGTTTTCTTATTATTTTCAGTTGTAGGTTGTTAAATATACTAGAGGTGTATTTAATGTTTAATGCATGTTAAAGAAGCATAAATTGGACAATAAAAATATCCAACATTAAACATTATAACAATAGGCACTAAAGAGCATCAAATCAAAGCTTAAGGGCATATTTCAGAGTGGGTAAAGTTCATTTCTGGTGGTTGTTTTGGACAGTGAGAAAATTGTCCTAAAAACAATGAGAAAACGATTTGAAAGTACCTTGAACTTAGTTCCCAACAAGAGGTCACATGACAGGCTTGTTGGGCATCCTTAGGAACCTCAAATTTCTTCATGGTATCAAAGCCTGAGGGCAAGAGAGGTGGCTGATTTTTGGATCAAACAGTTGGGATATTTTTCACTTGTGTGGAAGCTTCATTTTCACACTTGAGTTTTGTGTGTTGGAGGATTTGTTGTATTGTTCAGTGTTTCTCAGTTTTACTTGGTCAAAGTGTATCAATTTTAGCATCATATGGAATCCATGTTGGTGGCAGGTTTGAGGGTGGAGGATAGGATTGTGAGGGTAGGAAACTGGTCTCCATGGAAGGTAAATATAGTATTGATTCTGGAGGAGCTATATCTATGGGATATTGTAGAGAATCCTATAGTACCTCCTACAGATGTAGTGCTCATGGTTGAGTTATGGATGAGGAACATCAGGGCCAATAGGACTATCCTTGATGCGGTCAAGGACCATGTCATTCCTCACATTTATGGTAAAGATTTTTCATTTCAGATGTGGCAGTCATGATGCGGTCTTGACCAGAGTCCTAACTAGAACTAAAAGATGGTGCTCCAGGAGAAGCTACGGGGACTAGGATGAAGAAGACATATACAATTACCTCATTCCTCACAAGATTTTATCAGATTTGAGATGAGTTGGAAGAAGTTGGTGAGATAGTTGATCCCTCGGAGTTGGTGAGGACAACCTTAAATGGATTTTCCAAACCTTGGGAGAGTTTTGTGAGAGACACTGTGGCTAGAGAGAATATGCCCAGTTGGGAGAGGCTCTGGGATGACTTTGTACAGGAGGAGCTCAGAGTTGAATCTGGATCTTCTAGTCAGCATTAGGGTGGGGATGGTGATGAGGGTGATCTTTCTCTTGTGGCTAAGGGAAAGAATAAGACCAAGCAATGGCCCAAAGTTGGGGCCAAGCAACAGTAGCCGAGAGGAAGTGAGCAACAAAGGGATATGAGAAAAGTGATATACTTTGCTTGTAACCAGTTGGGGCACTATATTGGACGATTTCCTAAGAAGAAGAAGAAGAAGAAGAAGTTAGGTGGTACTGCAGCGACAACATAGGAGGAGTATTTTGTTGTTTAGTTTGAGAGGGAGTGCTCCTTGATAGTTTGTTGTTCGACATTTAAGATGCAATCCAACATCTGGTACAATGACAATGGAGCATCGAGTCACATGTTAGGTGTGAGAGAGAACTTCACTGATCTCCGAGATATAGAGATCAAGTTGGAGGTAGTGCTTGGAGACGAAACCATTTTCAGAGCAGTTGAGCATGGCACAATATCATTTTAGAGGGAGTGTATGTCACCCTTGGTGTTCATGGATGTATTGTATGTCATGGGGTTGAAGAAGAATCTTGTTACTCTTTCCTACATTCAGGATAGGTGGCTTGAGTTGTCCTTTAGAGGGACAAAGGTCCTCATTCACCCTAACGGGTCCAATGTCACTTCTGGAAAAATGAATGGGATGCAAGAGGGGAACATGTATAGATTGATTTTCCATCCTTTGTATGCTTTGATGAGTAGCAACAACAACAATAAATTGTGTGAGTTGTGGCATTGTAGGATGGCTCATCTACATCATGGACCTTTGAGATCATTGAGAGACATCATGACAGGTATGCCACAGTTTAGCGTTGAGCATCAAGAGGTGTGCATAGGGTGTACTCTTGGGAAGTACACCAAGACTGTATTTCCCAACAGTGACAGTAGATCAATTGGGGTCTAGAATTGATACACACAAATGTGTGTGGGCCCATGTCATGTGTTTCCTTGGGTGGTCAGGAGTATTATGTTACTTTCACTAATGACCACTCTAGGAAGACCTGGATATTTTTCCTGAAGACCAAGAGCTCGGTCTTCAAGAGGTTCCAAGAGCTCAAAGCTCTTGGGGAGAACTGGACATGAAGAAATATCAAGGTCTTGCAGTCAAATAATGGAGGTGAGTATACCTCCACGGATTTTGTCGAGTTATGTACCGAGCATGGTATCAGAAGGACGTTAATAGTTCCTTACAACCCTTAATAGAATGGGGTTGCAAAGAGGAAGAACATGGCCATAGTGGGTGCAGCAAGGAGTATGATGCATAATCATGGATTTTCATTCTACTTATGGGAAAAGGCTTGCAGTACTACAGCTTATCTGCAGAATAAGAGTCCCCATAGAGCTTTGGGGAGGAAGACTCCTAAGGAGGCCTTTATCAAGAGTAGGTATGATGTTGAGAACCTACACATATTTGGGTTCTTGACGTTCTCTCATGTCCTCTCAGAGAAGAGGAGAAATCTATATCATAGTGTAGAGACAGGGATGCTAGTTGGATACTCAGAGGTCTCAAAGGATTATAGGATCTACATTCCAACAATGAAGAGAGTGGTGGTGGGGACAGATGTCATATTTGAGGATGATAGAGCCTTGAGGAGGTCACTTGAGTTGAGAGATAGATTTTAGGAGGTCCCACAGTTTCAGAGTGATGCTTCATAGGGGACATAGCCTCAGGTGTTGAGTACACTGAGTTAAGGGGTGACTGGTCCACCCGGGATAGGTTTAGAGTCACAATTTTCGAGTATACAGATAGTTGGTGCAGTTGATTTAGGTTCATAGACTACTTTGCAGATATATGTGCATGAGACTCAGAGGTGTGAGGACACTACTTCACCATAGCTTACTTCAGGGGAGAGGAAACTGAGATGGTTTTAGGAGACCCTGAAGGAGGAAAAGTAGTATGTTGGAGAGCCTCAAAGATTGATGAGCGAGAGTAGGACACTAGAGAGGTTTGGGTCCCACTTGGCTATGTCGACGAGCACATCATAGTCAAAGGCCACTTTTGATGAGCAGGTTGCAAATTTACTCATCGAGGACTTGCCAAGGGGAAAGGATGTCCACTTTAGGGACAAGTTTGGAGGGGTGAGTGACACTTTCCTTGGTAAGAGAGAGTGTTGAGATTTGGGTACCAAGGAAAGTGGTCCCCTTGTGTTTGTGAGTCTCTAAACACAAAGTGGGGGAGTATTACCCTCATGCTTGTACTTTGTGTTATAATTTCACTTTTACTTTATTCACTTAAGTCTAAAGTGAATTTATTCACTTAAGTCTAAAGTGAATTTATTCACTTAATTAATAAAGTGACATTAATTTCACTTAAATGTGAATTACTGAACATAAAAGTGAACTATGGAAACTTAAGTGGATTGTGAGATCTAATCTCATCCATCCATTTTAGAGAAAGGATTAGATATAATCTAAGCCCTTGGTTTTCTAGGTTAGCCTTAAGGATTAGGATAAAGGAGGAAAAGGTGGATTATTGTTCACTTAAGAGAGTTGAGTGAAGAGGAAGAGAGGAAGTGAGGGTTTGGAGAAGAAAAGGAGGGGTGCACTTGTTTAGGAGGGCGCAAACTACCTTAAGGAATATTTCATGTAGTCTAAGTGCATGAGCTATATGGAGGGCACATCTTATGTGTAGGGGTGCGAGTCTAGCAGGCACTTGTTCTTGAGGGTGCACAAGATAGAGAAGGGCACATACAAAGAGAGGAGGTGCATATGCTTGTGAGAGGGCACATCCTATAGGGTTGGCAAAATTTCTAGATTAGGGCCACACTTGTGTGAAGTGCGCACCAAGCTGAGGAGAGTAGGTTCACTAGAGTATGGGTGAAATGTCCAAGGAAAAAGAAAAGGAAAATTCAAGGAAAATAAAAGTGAAGGGGGCACACCAAGGAAAAGGGAGATTTGTTCAGAGGCTAGCAGACACAAGTTTGAGGGACTTGATTGCAATATTGAGAAGAAGCTTGGATTGTATCAGGTTCCTTGTGTATTCACTTTTTGTAGCATTTTTTTTTAGATCTCCAATATATATCTATCTCTCTTATTGGTTTCCCCATGGGGGTTTTCCAGGGTCATGTTGACCAAAAACACTTGTGTTCATTTGTCATGGTTTTCTTATTAATTTCAGTTGTAGGTTGTTAAATATCCTAGAGGTGTATTTGATGTTTAATGCATGTTAAAGAAGGCTAACTTGGACATAAAAACTATCCATCATTAGACCTTATAACAAGAGGCACTAAAGAGCATCAAATCAAAGCTTAAGGGTAGATTTCAGAGTGGGTAAATTTTATATCTAGTGATTGTTTTGGACAACAAAAAAATTGTCATAAAAACAATGAGAAAACAATTTGAAAATTCCTTGAACTTAGTGCCCAACAAGAGGTCACATGACAAGCTTGTTGGGCATCCTTAGGAACCTCAAATTTCTTTAGATGTCTTTTTTTTTAAACTCATGTGCTTATCACCTAGTGTATTATGAAAAGTGAATATTATGTAGCCATGTAATGTTCCCTATCTTAACCGAGGAACATTACTTGCAGAAAATACACCTAAATTCGAAAATTTATTCTACTAATTAATTCATGTAGCTTACTAGATATGAATTAAAACATATTTAACTAGATTTTGATACCCATAACTAAATGCATCTACAACATTCTAAATGAACATAATGCATCCAAATAATCATCTACAACAACGCATAAAAACCATTCTCATTCACAGGATAAAAACAAAGCCATAGAACTCATAAGAAAACTCAGAAAATAGATAAACACTTATCTTTTTAAATGTTTGTGCGACCAATTGCTCGAGAAGGAAGTTCCACCCAACCATATAATTATTGTTCCAAATATCAATAGAAACTTGAAACATCCACAAGAGAAGGGTTCCTCTCATAGTCCATTCACAACTCAAAATCCCACAACCCACTGGTATTCTCCTACAACTATATTGAATTCCCTCCAACTTTCTTCCTCTTAACGTACCCAACCCAAGGAATGTACCCCTTCACTTCTCTCAGTCCATTTGGTGTCCCATTTTTTTATCAGGGTCTCTCTATCACATTTAACCAAGAATATCTCTGATGGGAACTCAAAGGAACTCACTGCCAGAAAAAAAAAATAGCAACACTTGCTATTATAGTGAAACTCACTAAGAATTTCTCTCTTCAGACCTGACAACCTAGCTCTTCAATCTTCAGCTCCAAAATTCTCCGAAGACACTCCAACATACTCTAGAATTCACCCAACCTTCTTGGTCTAGCTCCAATGTTATTTTTTCTTGCTCTATACTTGTTGTTCATGCCAACAACTGAATGTGTAAAAAATGTCTATCCTCCCCATATAAATTTTCTCTATTTTCTCAAGACAGATGAATTCTCACTCTGCCCAATTTTGATTGTACTTCAGACCCCATGCTTCCAATAACTATGGTATGTGACTGTCACACCCACCCTCTTACATGAGTTTAATGATTGGGCTATCATACACTCAAACAAAAAATAGAAGTTATCCCCAATGATAATAAAATTCAGAAATATGGGTTTGGATTAGTATCCCCCCTGGACCCCTCTTAGAAACTCTCTTCTCTCGTGGATAACTCATCCCCCATCTCTACCCATATTCTCCAGCAATTAGCATCACAATATATTTATTAAAATTAGAAAATACAATTCCCATATTACATCGTCTAGATGCATTTATATCTACATTATGCATTAATTAAATTGGAAATTATAGTGGGAATGTTACATTCCCCCTCCCATACAATTTTTCACCATCCTCATTTCACAACACTATGCTGAAATACATATACAAATTTACATCATAATATTTAGAAAATAAAATTATAAAATCTTTCTACTCTCCAACAACAATCCCAACCATAATCTTTCGTTCTTTTCAACCTGTTGACCCAAGGAATGCATCCCCTTCACTTCCTTCAGTCCATTGGGTCGCACCATTCTCTTATCATAGCTATCAATGCAAGAGACCAATAATTTTTAGATATGGCTCTAGAACTTTATTTTCCCAAAATAGAGTCTTTCATTTTTAGCTTCTATTTTCTTCAAAATTGGCAAAATTTTGCGGGTATTCCTCCTGCATAGTTTCTTCTTGCTCCCAAGTTGTATCTTCATGATCGTAGCATGTCCATTGAACCTTTACTATTCCTATGGATTTGTTTCGGGGCACTTCAAACTTTCGTTCTAGGATGCGTACTGGTTCCACCCGAAAATACCCTTCTTTTTCCACCTATATCACAGTATAATCAATTATGTGGTTAGGGTCAAACACATATTTCTTTAATAATGATACATGAAAACAATTATGCACTCTCATGGATGCAGGAAATGCTAGCATATATGCAAATGTCCATGTCTTCTCTAGTACTTCAAAAGGTCCATAATATCTTGTTGTCAACTTTGGGCAGCAACTCAATCTTATCGAACTTCTTTTCGCTTTCACTTTTAGAAAAACATGTTTTCCCACTTTAAAATCTCTAAAAATTTTGTTCTTGTATACATATTTTTTTTCCTGTCTTAGGTAGCCTTTAAATTATTCTTGATATTTGTCATTTTTTCTTCCATTTCCTTTAAAAAATTCGGCCCAATGATAGCTTTGTTTTTTGGGTTATCCCAACTCAGTGGTGTGTTACACTTCCTACCATACAACGCTTCAAATGGGTTCATTTTTAATGAGGCTTGATACCCATTATTGTAAGTGAATTACATTGAGTGGATATAATGTTCCCACTTTGATGGTTGGTCCATCCCATACATTCTAAGCATGTCTTCAATGACTATGTTAGTCCTCTATGTTTTCCCATTTGACTCTGGGTGATACGCTATACTGAGTTTTAAATTTGTCCCAAAGCCTTTGAACAAGCCTTTCCAAAAATTGGATGTGAATTTTGGATCTTTGTCTAAAACGATTTCCTTAGGCACTCCATGTATCATGGTAACTTCCTTCATGTAAATATTTTCAATGTTTGTTGTTGTGTGTGTAGTCATCACAAGAATAAAATGTGCAACTTTTGTTAATTTGCCCACCACCACCATGATGGAATCATGTTACTTCACTGTTCTGGGTAGCTTTGTAATGAAATCAATTGTAATCACTTCTCATTTCCAGTCAGGAATGGGCAATGGATGTAGCATCCCTGCTGGATGTTTATGCTATGTTTTCACATTTTGGCATTCTAGACACCTAGCTATGTAATTAACCACTTCTTTCTTCATTCATGCAAAAAAAAAATTGGCTTCTTACAACTGTAATTGTTTTATGATATATTGGGTTCCTAGCATATGACATGTTGTGCATTTCCCTCGGCACTATATTTTTCAGCTCACTGGAATTTGACACATATTTTTCCTCTATACGTGAGGATTACATCATCTTTCAGCTCGTAATAATTAAATTTATGTTGTAAATTGTCTTGTTGTAATGTTTGTTTTATTTTTACATATTGTTGGTATGAATTTGTAGCCTCTAAAATTATGTCTTTTAAATCTATGTTGAATATGATGATGGCTCAAATATGCATTTCATGAGCTTCTCTGTTGAGTGCATCAACCACCTGATTTTCCTTTCCTTTTATATGCTTAATTTCAAAGTCATATTCACTCATAAACTCGAGCCATCTAGTTTGTCTGGAATATAATGTTGGATGTCCAAACAAATGTTTCAGACCACAGTGGTATTTTCTTAGTTCATATATTCTCCCCATGAGGTAATGTCTCCAAATTTTTAATGCATGAACAATTGCTACTAACTCCAAGTCATATGTAGCATAATTCCTTTCATGCTCTTTTAGTTTTCTAGATTCATAGCACACCACATGATCCTTTTGGGTGAGGACTCCACCAAGCCTTTACTTGCATGCATCGGTGCACATTACAAAATATTCATCTTGATCTGCAATCTTTTGTATTGACACACTTGTCAAAATATCCTTCAACTCCTAAAAACTTTCTTCACATTTGGGAATCCATTCAAACCTCACTCCCTTATTTTGTAAAGAAGTTATTGGGCTCGCAATCTTTGAAAACACCTTTATAAATCTTCAATAATAACCTACAAGACCCATGAAATATCTAATATATGTGACGTTTCTTGGTGTTGGCCATCCTCTAATGGCCTCTATCTTCTCGAGATCAATCGCTATCCCATTTCCTGAAATAATATGCCCCAAGTAGTGAATATTCTTTTGGTAAACTATGCACTTAGTTAGCTTGGCATACAACTTGTGCTTTCTCAAAACTTGTAGTACCATTCTTAAATGTTTCTCATTCTCTTATTTTGTCTTTAAATAGACAAGTATATCATCTAGGAACAAAATCACAAACTTTTCTACGTATTCCATGTCCATTCATCATGCACATGAAAAAAATCGGGGCATTTGATAGCCCAAATGGAACCATTGTGAATTAATAATGCCCATATCTTGTTCTGAATGTTGTTTTGTTGATATATTCTTCTTTTATCCTCACTTGATGATAACTTGATCTCAATTCAATATTGGAAAATATTCTTTCCCCTTTCAGTTGATAAAAAAGATCATCAATCCTTGGAAAATGATATTTGTTATTTATTGTGACCTTATTTAGTTGTCTAAAGTAAATACACAACCTTAAGGCTCCATATTTCTTCTTCACAAAAAGAAATGGGGATCCCCAAGGTGACACACTTGGGCGTATACACCCCTTCTTTAACAGCTCTTCAAGCTGCATCTACAACTCTTTCAATTTTGGTGTGCCCATTTTGTAAGGTGTCTTGGACATTGAGGCAACTCCTGGCACCAAATCAATAGAGAAATCTATGTATTTATTTGGTGGAAATCCTAGGATTTCCCAAAAAACATCTTCAAAATTTTTCAATACTAGGTGGTCTTCAATACTTGCCACATTATCTCTAGTTGTCTCTACCATATGGGTTGTAAAACTTTGACATCCCCTTCCTAATATTCTTTTTCAGTTGCATGGATGAAATTTCTCTAATAGCTACAACTCTTGGAATGCCTTTAATCTTTCCATGCTTCCCTCTCTCATCAAGAAAATTTATTGTCTTGTTGTAACAATCTAGGACATCATGGTGTTTCTCCAACCAATCCATTCCAATTAGACAATCATATGAACCCAATGGTATGATGTTCACATCTACCTTTGTGCTGAGTCCATTCATGTCTCTTGGAAAATATTTAACAAACTCATTGATCTTTCTCTTAGCCCCTGTGGCTAACTAAACTAACAAAGATTTCTTATGCTTACTCCTTTGCAAGTGAAATATCTCAACAATGTTAGAGTTCAAGTAACTATGGTTATCTCCAGAATCTATTAAAATTTATATGGGATGGTCATCAATCTTACCTTCCACTTCAATCGTGGGGGATTGATATTATACTCGCTTATTGTGAAATGATGCATAAATCCTCAGCATGCTTCCTCCCATGTATTCAATTATTTTTCCCTCCTCAATGTTGTGGACAGTGCTCATTATTTCACATTTGTGAGGATAGTCCCTATATAAGTGATTTCCCTCACATCCCCAACATTGTATACATTGTTGCCTTGGCCTTTTCCCAAATGAATCTGTTGTCTTCTGCTCATTTTGGGTTGATTTCCCTTATTGATTTTATTGTGATTTTTTCTTGAAAAAGGGTGTCTTAAAACCTTTATTTCTTTGATCCTTTTTACCCTTCCTCTTCTTTTCTCTCCTTATGGTATCGTCCAAAGTATTGGGGATATCATATTGTATCTTGTCACTATATAAAGAGGGTAATTCACTTAGAAACTTTTGTTTTTTGACCTTCTCATCCTTTATGAAGTCCACATACTTCAACAATTCAAAGAATCTCTTCTCATACTCATCCATCGTCATGCTTCCCAACTTGAGTTCAAAGAACTATTTCATCTTTCTTTCATAGTAATTCCCAAACAAATATTTCTCTTGGAAATATCCTTTGAACTGCCTCCATGAGAGATTCCTCTCATCGAGATGTTTCACTTTATTAAGTTGATCCCAACACATGGTTTCATTTCCTTGCAAGTGGTAGGTTGCAATTCGTGTTTCTATCCTGGAGCGATAATCATGCAACTAGAAATATTTCTTCATTTCCAACAACCAGGCTTCAACCTCTTTTCTCTTCCTATGCTCACCATTTAAAGTTGGTGGATTGATTTTCCTAAGTTCACCTTGTAAGATATCTCCCCTGGGCCTTCTCACCTATCTCCTAACAACAGACACACTTGGGATGCTTCCTGTCCCTAAACTTGCATGAGCTCTCCTAGTGGATTTTTTTTTGGAATGATGGTGCATGCTCATGCTCCTTGATTTCCTTCCATTCCCATGTTCATCCCTTCTGCTATGGGATCTGGATGATGTCACTTGTCTAGAACTAGCTGCTTGCTTTATGTCAAAGTCTTTATTGGCTTGCCTCTGCAGCATGTTCAAAATCTAAAGTATATCTTCCTGGGATTTCATAATCTTTTCATTACATGCCCTATAACTCAACACTTCTCTCTATAGGCTTCTCATAGTTATAGGTGCATACCTATATCTTCTTCCATTAGACTCGGCCTTAGCATTTCCCATTCTGACATGTATCCCTTTGAACTCCTCTTAATGACTATAGGACCCTTGGGAATATTATGAGGTTCTTGTTATCCCCCTTTCCTAGGGATAACTAAGGAGATGGTATATCGAGGCCCTTGGGTTGCAGAAATAGAGCACCGAGAGGCAAATGAGAAAGAAGGGGCATCTATCATATGACACATCATCATCTGATCAATGGTAGAAACATCCACCACACCCAGCTTGGCCCACAGAGAAAAACAAGTCTTGCTTCACGAGGTAACAAGTATGGTATCGAGGTAAGTGTCATTTTAATATTTGAATCATTTGAACATGTTGCAAAGGATCCTTTCTTGATTTTGAAAACATTTGCTTGGAAAATATGTTTTTTTTTCCTATTTCACCTTGGTGAGTGTCATGGTTTCCTAGTAAGTGGTCATCCTTAGGGAAAGGGTTGCTACTAGGGGATCTCCTTGAAGGGTCATCATACCATTCCCGCTCATACTTGCCAATTTTCATATCTTCTTCCCCTCTTTTTTACCATATTTTAGGTTTTATGGATTATTGACCCAAGAAGGGCATGGGAAGAAGGGGCCACTAGGCTTGGAGGTGTCCTAGAAAAAACATCATAAAATATTTCCCTGGGATCTCGAGAGAAATGAAATTCCTCTCAAAAAAATGAGGGACCCATAAAATAAATAACTAATTGATCAAAGATTATTTCCAAGGTAGAGCGTATGTGGGCTATGCATTTCTTTTTTAGTGCCCCTTATTGTCTTCAACTTGGAAAAGCATGCAAAACCAAGGTATATCGTATGTGGGCTATGCATTTCATTTTTGTTCCCCTTACTATCTTCAACTTGGAAACACATGCAAAATGAATGGCTAATAAAGGGCTTGGAAAAATATGATTTAAAAACAAAAAGATGAAAATGATGTGGTTATCCCTCAACAAAGGCACCCATAAATGAGACAATACGAGCCCTTGTATCTCATGCAACCACATACCCAGAAGTCAAACCCCATCCACCTCAATTTCACTACATAACCTAGAAAATATTCACCTTGGAAACATCCCCTACTTGAGGAATGGGTTCACCTAATAGGGCAATGTGACACCCCTCCCATATCTAAATTTGGCAAGTTGTATAAGGTCTTTGAGAATTTGTTTATTTTGAAAAGGGGGGATTTGATGCACATGTTTGGGTGGTTATTTTATTATATATGACTTACTTGTACTTATACTTGTGAGTTGTGGACCTTTGGAGGGCATACTTGTTTGTATTTGCAGGTCCTTGATAGGTGAAAGCTTGATCGTGAAGGCACAAGGTCACTTAGATCTTGATTGGGGCATAGAGCCCATGGGTTGGATGATGCGCCCCCTCTCCCTAAATAAATGGGAAGAGGAATTTTTCTTTTAGAGGAACTTGGACACCACGAGATGACCATGTTCCATCTCCTTGCACCCCAATGATGGCCTTGGAAGGCCTAAAACATCACACCTTATGCCCTAGATGTCACATGGAATTAGGATTTTTTATTGGGTTCTCATGGTTGATGGTGATGTGGTTGGGTATGGAATGCATTCTATCACTTGACAAGATGGAACATGGCCCTGGGAGGCCTAACGACTTCCACCTTGAGGAAAAATGTCTCACTTGAGGCCCAATGTCATCCTTCTAGGGCATGACGTCACCCTTCTAAAGGAAATTATTATATGTATTTTATATTTTTAAGTTGTAAAAGGAAAAAAGAGAAGTTAAGCCTCTTCTAATTTGGTTTTGACATTTTAAAGGTGGACAAATTGGTTTTAGGTGAGTTTATATAAATAAATCTCACCTCGTTTCATTTTTAGATCATAACACACTTGAGAATTGCATACTTGTATGGATGAAATTTTCACCCTACCTGGGAGTTTTCTCTATCTCTCTCTTGAGTCTCTCTTTGTGATGCTAGTGCTTTTCTATTGGTGAAGAAGTAAGGTGCTATCTCTTGGATTCTTTTTCTTAGTATTTTTGGTGGAGTATATTTGATAAACAAGGGTTTCTTCATGTTTTTCTTGGAATTGGTAAGGAATTTATGCATTCATTGTTTGGTTTCTTCTTGTTTCATGCATTAATTCATCTAGAACCTTGGAGGATTATAAAGGCATGCACCCTCCATCAAGTCTACCTTGTTATTTTTTAATAAGCTACTTGGCAAAGGTTGCTAGGAGGAGTAAAAAGGATTACACCCTCCTAGATTTACCTTTCTAGTTTTGTTTTCTCTAGGGAGTAAAAAAGCTTACACCCCTAGAGAAGTAACACAAATATCTCTTACACAAGAGACTCCATAACCCAATTGATTTGTAACTAGTCTAATTTGCATTGGAGATACAAAATCATTGCATTGGTATGTGTGAAATGTTGAGATATTGAAATTGTCTAAGTTGGAATTGATTCTATATGCTATAAGATTTAGTGTGCCCTAGGGGCATCTTTTTTAGCCTATTAATTCTCTTTTTTGTTACAAATTAAATCTAAATCCATTAGGGTTGTTGAAAAATCATTTGTTCTTCATTAATTTCTCATTATTCTAACCCTGAAATTTGCTTACAACCTGTCATTTTTAAACTACTTGGTATTGGCTATCATTTGGGTGGATTGTTTGTTGATTTTGGTAGCTAGAATTTTTTGTTGTAGAAATTGTTTTCTAAATCCACTTGACTGTCATAATAGTTTTTTTGTAAAACCTAATGAATATCCCTTAAGGCCACCAAAGTCTTGCTCTAATCATTGGAATTTTGACTAGTTATTGCTAGCTTTATTTATGATATCTTGTATTAGATTTTGGATGGTCAAATTTGCAAATATTTTTATTATTTGTTGTTGATATGTATATTTCCATACTTCTTCAATTTGGGACAGAAATTTTTCTTGCTTGGTTCCCCTTGGTTTAAGGATTGTATATATATCGTTTGTCTTGTTCTGGGCAAGGCTAACACTCTTTTGCAGGTACTCTATACTTGGAAACTATTCTCCATCTACAAGACTCATGCTCAAACCTTAATCCTTCTCCAATATTGACCTATAGGAGTGTTCATCTATCATTCTTACACTTTCCATGTCAATCCCCCTAGGGTCACCATGATTCCCCCTTTGAGGTGATTTCATCATCATTAAAGCGAGGGGAGTGTCTATCTAAGGTAACAATGTTGAAATTTTGGTATACTTGTTTAACCATAGACAATGTCACATCATTGTCACCCAACCATGGGAATTCACATATACCACCCCCGAGCACACTAACCTTTATTTAGAATAATTCTAGCAAGCCTACTTCAGAACCAACAAATAAAACCTAGTTGCTAATTGAAACAACAACTCAAGACAAGTAGAGTGCTCCTTATACAAGGGTAGCGCACAAGAGAGAGAATCTTCATATCCACAGAACAAGTGTCATACACAATTGTAGCAGTTGCAACTACACTACTCTCTCTCTCAAACTTGTGCCATACTTAGCAAGAATATCATCGAGAATATTATCAAGAAAATCAACAAGAGAGATACCAAGACCAAGAGATGACCATGCACCCTTATTCCTCCTTGCAGTTGTAGTTGCAGGCGCAACTACATCTCTCCACGAGACTTGTGCACTAATTGGGTGTACAAATGAGCTAAAATGTCCTCTATTTATATTATCTTTTTCATGTGGAGTTGATTTGTCTTTCTGGAAGATAATATTCTAATATTATTTATTCTTCTAGGTCGACTTGTCTTCTACGATTTCACACATTTTTTTAATGGTTCACTTGCTTCCATAATATTCTATTCTAAGTCATAGGTTACACATGGAGGTCAATACCTCCTGAAGCTACCAAAACATCAACAGACAGTGGGTAGGCACTCACATGGTTGTCACTCTTTTGTGGATTGGGTTGGGATTTCCCAAGCTACAAATTGTGCGACAATAGTTCTCATATAGGAACCAAATTTCCTTCATGTACCTCTAAATTTTTCAATAAAATATGCATGCAAATAAATTTGTGTTAGACAAAAATATATACATACACAATTTTATAAACGAATACATAAGTTTTTCTGCTATTTAATGCCACCTGTCATCTTGTCTAAGTTGCATGTAACTTATAATACCTAGATCAATTTTTTGGGTTCATGGAAAGATTATCCTCTCCAAGATATTTCCAACAACTAATTTCTTGCTCAATTTTGAGTTATGAGTAGAGACTTATAATCATTTGAATATTGTTAATTTACCCCTTTTTGTACATCTTTCATTATCATGGTGCAATTAATCCTAGACATGCACTTCTGTCACTTGTAAAAGTAAACATGTTTTGAACCAGAAGAAATTTTTCATGAGACATAGATAATAATGATGATAAAGAATTCATAACAACTCTCATATTGTCAATCTAATGCTCTAGTAAAAAATTGCAGCAATATAGAAATGACAACTTTGTCCTTTTTCACCCCTTTTCTAGACTTAATTTTTAGCCAAACTCACTATCTCCCAAACTCTGCACTTCTGGAAAAGCTTCACTAAGACAAATTTGTTTGGCTTTATGAGTATACAAAATTTCAAGTAAATAATTTTTTCTATATTTTCCATCTAGGGACCCTTTTCTTCCTCTAAAATCCTCCAAAAGTGGCCCAGAATAGTGGACTTTTCCCTATTTTTCACCTCCCTTCGCACAATATTTTCATTTCCACTTTTTTTACACTCTGCAAGTTTCACCATTAATTGTGCTCCTTCCACTAAGCTTGACCCTAATCTTCAAAAAAAATTAAATTGCATTTTCTAGAAAACTATAGCATAATTGGTCAGTGGCCCTCTTTGGCTTTTCTATAGCCCTCCTTACTATGGAAAAAACCCAGAAGTTTTTGTAGCCTCTATCACATATTTGTTGATGTGGTTGTTGATGCAACATTATGGGTCCTCATGGAACCCTAAGGACATGACATGTCACCCTCTTGGCCCATTTGGACTTGCCCTGCCAACCTTCATCATCTTCCTTCCCTTACCTCTCTCCTCTTTTACCCTCACACCCACCTTAAACATTAATAAAATATTAATATTTTGCAGGCCCCACTTGCCCAACTGGAGAAAATTTGACTGTGGATGGGACAAGGGTTTTACCTTGACTGACAGACTCCACCTAGCGCCCCTTCGTTGGTCGCGAGGATGGGAGGATCCCATCCCACACCTTTACTTTGGTACATGAACTTTATTTACTCTACAATCCAACGATAGATATTAGGCAAGGTCGATGGTGGAGAGGCCATGTCAAGAGAAATGTGGGATGGTTTTCCACTAATGTAGATCCATATTAAACCCATATCTATTAAGCATAGAAAGAGATCAAATCCCTTAATGTGAAACTCTTTTGATGGCACAAAAACATGAGGAAAGGTTTTCACCTCCAGAGATTCGATCCCTTTTGACCCTTGTAGATCAAGGTTAAGATGGATACAAGATGGTGTGTGTGTGTGTGTGTGTGTTTGTGTAAGTTTTTTTTTTGTTATCCTTAATTTTTTTACAAGTTTATGACACATCTAGCCATGTTGGGTTGTTGAATGTGCCTCTCGGTGTAATTAACTTTTTTTCCAATTGTTAGGATATTTAGACACTTAAGAGTTAGTTAAAATCAAATTGGTCTAATGTGTCGTTAGGTAAAAGTGTTTTCTTTAGTATGCATTAGTATGCATTTGTAGTTAGTTAATCTGACGGTCACGATATGTTCCCGACGTAAAGTTATATGACGGCTCATATTCTCCTCGATGTTAACAACTACATTGATTTGTGGTTTAACATATGATTAGTCCATGATCTCTATTTAAATAGAATGGAGAGTCATTTTTTGATGATCGATTGTGAGAAATTCTCTTGTAAATCTCTCTATAATATTTTTCTTTTTCATTAATAAATTGCTCCAAGCGATTGTGTTGGTTGGGGTCGTGGATGTTTCCCCATAGGGGTTTTACCATGTAAAAACATCGATGTGTTGATATTTGATCTGGTTTTGTGAGTGGTTGTTGAAGGTGTTCGTCCTATATTGGAATACCTGTGTTGTCGAACATGGTATCAAAATGAATTTGAATACCCGCTCATGTTGTATATCGAGATCGTGAAGCCGTGTTGTCGCATCTATAGTATCTACCATTTCCATACATTTTTGGGTTGAGAGGATTGTTTCATTGAATCCAGAGAGTACTCATTTCAATTAGGAATGTTTTTTGTTTCACTCAAAAAGGTTTTTGTTTTCCCTAGATACAACCATTTCATTCAGATCCGGAGGTATAAATCCTTAATATACCCTTTTAAATTTTTACAGAGATAATATTTCAGTTTTCTATTTTTTATTTTCCGGGTTGCTACTCTTTTCGATCTGCATATGTTCTTTTCCCTGCACTCTATGCAATCTCGACAAGTCAAAAACATAGCGAAAAGGGTTTTCATGTCTATGTATGCTCTTTGTCATGCGCTATGTATGATCTTGGTAAATCAGAAACAAAGGGAAAACTTGCAATTTCCGGGCAAGCTAACCGAGATCTGACCCTTTTTGTCGTCGATAAGTGAAATTTGTTTTCTTGTGTGAAAATATTTTTTTATGAGCACACTCTCCAAGGACATCTTCAACAACAAC
>SNQJ01S0105330.1:0-17373 GCA_010110895.2 Picea sitchensis
GTATTATATTGAAGAGTTTAACCCCACATACAATCATCATCAAAAAGCGTACATAGGGGCCAATATATCTTGGAGAGCCAAAATGCTTATTGCCCAATTAAGAACCAATTCCCATCAACTCCTTTGTGAAACTGGGCGTTGGAAAAGACCAAAAGAAGCTTGGGAAGAAAGGGTGTGTGTGTTTTGCACCTCCGGAAAAGTGGAAACAAAAAAACATTTCATTTTAGAGTGTGAAGCCTTCAAAGATAGTAGGGACAGCTATATAAGTATCTTGACAGCTAGCTCTTGGAATAACTTATTCAGCAAGGGAACAGTGGAGAAATTGGGGGAGCTCGTCATCAAGTTGAACAGGAAAAGGGCTGAACTACAGAAATCAGTGTGTGAGGCGGTCTGTCCCATAGGCTATTGTTAGCCTTGTGGACGTTAAAATCATTTTCTTTCTTTCTTTCTTTCTTTCTTTCTTGGGTTCTCTGCACTCATTATCAAATACAAAAATTTTCTAATGAAAATTAAAATTACAGATAAATAGGAAGCGATCACTTGGGTTCTCTAGGCTGAATGCAACAACAAAAAAATTAAGTTAAAAAAAATTATTACTTGGGTTTTGTGTTTTTGTTAGAAAATATGTTTATTATAAAATATAATTAATTTTCTAATAAAGTCTTACATTAATAAGCAACTATTGTTTGAATTTTCCTTATTAATATAATTATTATAATAATAATTTAATTTAAAATTACAATTTATTTAGTTTATAAAAATGTATACAGTGCATTTTCTTGAAATAAATATATAATTTAAAAAAAAAAAAACACACATTTTTAACTAATAACTTTTTTTTAAATTTACAAATAAACAAGAAAACATTACTTTGTATTCTCTACATTCAATATAAATACAATAACTTGCTACTGAAAAATGCACATATATAGGGAAATATGACCAGGGTTCTCTGGGTTAGAATAACATAAAAAAATATTACTTAGGTTAGATGGGCTTCATAAAACACAAAAACATTCCACATAAATATGCAAACATATTAACACTGACGTCAGGGTTCAAAACCTTGGAATGGGTTCAGAGTTTGATGCTATAAAAATGTTCTCATAGCACAGCAGCACATAGTCAAACGATAGCGAAACAACATGGTTCAGACTTTGATGTTATAAAAATGTTCTTATAGCACAGTGGCACATAATCAAACGAGAGCGAAACAACATGGTTCAGACTTTGATGTTATAAAAATGTTCTCATAGCACTGGCACATAATCAAACGATAGCTAAACCATATATATATATATATCAATGGAATATACATATTAGGAAAAAAAAATTAGCTATTTCTCTTTATTTTGAGAATAGTATGGGTGGTAAATTGATATATATATGGAAACTTTTCAGGTATTTTTCCTCATTTTTGAAAATGGTACAAGAGATGTATATATAAACTGATCCTCCTGTACCATTTTCGAAATAAGAAAAAGTACCTGAAAAGTTTCCCGAGATGTATATATAGGCGTTGTTTAAACGTTTTCACCGAAATCCGGCGAAATAGATCTTGGTAAAATCTTCATTTTTTGTTGTTTAAATTGCATTTTTGAATGCATAAATGGATTCAGAACCATGAAAAATCCTCAGTGTACTGGAACTATACAGACTCAATCACTCAAATCTAGAGTTCCAACAAATTTTGACCAGATTTCAGTAAAAATTGATTAGAAAATATGCCCGTAAAAACTTCAAAAAGTCGAATGTTTAGACTACGCAGAATATATATATATATATATATATCCAGAAACTTTTCAGGTACATCCTCATTTCAAGGATGGTACAGGAGGTAAACTGATCAGTAGGTGTGTGTGTATAAATATATATATATCAATGGAATACACATTTAGGGATACTTTTCAGGTACTTCTTCTCATTTCGAGGATGGTACTAGAGATAAACTGATTGGTTGTATTTTTGGCAACTTAACTTGAAGAAAACATCAAGTAAGGCCCAACAATCTCTATAATATATAAGCCCTGGGGACTTGACCCACATCACTCAACCACTATAGCTAACCCACCAAGCTGTATATATATAAAATGAGGAGGAGGTTATTATTGTCTTATCTTATCTTCACATGAAAAGTCCATTGACTTGTTTAATAGGTTATTTGGAAATAAAATTGTTGAATTAACTTTAATTTTCTTAAATTAAGTATTATAAAAATTAAATTAATAGTGCGGCAAATAAGATGTAATGTCCCTGTATTTAAATAACAAAATATCACTCAGATTCTCTGAACTGAATATAAATATGTTGTACACTACTGAAAAATGCAAATGCAATAAGAACATATCACTTGGGTTCTCTGGGATCAATATAAATACAATAACATTCCACAGAAAAAAAAATGCAAATAAATTGGGAAATATTACTTCGATACTCTGGGTTCAATATAAATACAATTAGTTTCTCCTCATTTAAAAAAAAAGAGCAAATAAATAGGGAAATATTACTTGGGCACTCTGGGCTAAATATAAATACGGTAAGTTTCTCCTTAAAAATGTTAATAAATTGGAAAATATCGCTTGTGCTATCTGGGCTCAAAATGAAAATAACAAATATTTACTGCAAAATGCAAATGTACTGGAAGAAAATATCAGTTGGATTCTCGGGAGATCATACAGAGCCATCTAGCTTCGCCCAAATCCCTCTATCTGTTTTCCAAATAAAAACGGTAAAATATGAAGCATAATGCCATTAAAAGAAAAATTACCAGGCTGTTCCAGACAGGCGGTAATGAAACAATGCCAGCGACAAGGATCGCGGACAGGACAACCAGAGACAATTTCCTGCAAAAATCCATCAAATGGTAACTGCTAATCACCCATGGTAAAAAAGTCCATCCTCTGGGCTTGCTGCTGTGGTGGCAACTGTCGTCTTCTGCTTTGCAGCCCATTAGGACTGGGGTACCAGATGGTGGAATCGACAATCTCCGCATTTCCACCATACCCCTCCCCTACTTGATCTTGGAAGAGCCTTTTCACTACCCAGTCTGGTTATTAATTTCGGCGTACTTGTCAGTGGGGCATTGGTTTTTTCTTCATATTTTCTTCAGCTTTGAGTTGGCTGTCAGAGATTTTTTTGGGGATAAATGGTTTGGCATGACCGAAATAATTGGCATGCTCCGATGGGTTGTAGATGGTAAATTTACCATGTCATAATGACGAAGGGAATGAATGTTCGATAAACAAAGGTACATGTCAGCTTTGGTGTTACGGTTCAAAATCGAAATCAATGCCTTGCACAGAGTTTTTTACGGTTCAAAATCGAAATCAGGTCTTGCACAGAGTCTTTTACGGTTCAAAATCAAAAGGACTTTTATGCAATTTGAATATTAGGCGCTGATAAGCATGGAATTACACGCGAGCTTTGGCTTTTCAAATTGGCGGTTAAAACCAAAATCAACTCGTCAAAATCCCCGATCCATGTTCACATGCACTTTGAACTTGAATTTAACTGTTACTTAAAATCAATGTATCATGGAATTTGAGGACATGGTACTCAATACGCATGGAGTTTTGCAAAATCAACTGTAGTTGGTTTTCCATGAGAACATGGTATGTGATAAATATTAAGTGTAAGTTTTAGGTTTATATAGATTTGCAATTTAAAATTAATGTTTATTAATTTTTTTAATTAAGTGTAAGTTTTAAGTTTATATAGATTTGCAATTTAAAATTAATGTTTATTAATTTTTTTATAAATTAAAAATATAGATTATAGATGATTTTAGGGGTTAAGGGGTTAATTCATGGTTTTAAAAAAAAAAGGATAAGTTAGTTTTTATTTTTTCTAAAAAAGTTTGGCCCAAATTTTATAGAAAAAAAATCAGTTTATCGGCCCAAAATTTTATAGAAGTTATATAAAATTCTTATAAATTTGAATATTTTTACAAAATTATGGTCAAACATTTTACATTTTGTATATTAAAAATGAGTAAGATTAGCCAAAGTTTCTACATTTTAATATAAATTAACATCCTTAAAATTATTAGTGATATAAATTTTAATGAATTTTAAAACTGAAGTTTAAAGTTTATTATTAACTTTTATCAAATTTAATGTTTGTTAGGTTTTTATGCAATTTTAACGCATGGATCCTCATAAATATTAAATACGAGTTTTACATAAAATTTTAATTGGCAATTCAAAATTAATATTTTTTTAAAGAAATGGTGAACATGGTTGTCACCAGCATGAGCATTAAGTGTGAAAGGTAGAGTTTAATATCTCATAAATATCAAATATGAGTTTTATATAAATTTTTAATTGGCAATTCAAAATTAATATTTTTTTTAGAGAAATGGTGAACATGGTTGTGGCTAACATGAGCATCAAGTGTGAAAGGTAGAGTTTAGTATTGTTTTGGACTTGATAAGATAAAATTAAATTTTATTGAGTTTCAATGTAAATTTGGAATATGAGTGATAGGTAGAATTTAGTATTGTTTTGGATTTGACAAGATAAAATCAAATTTTATTGAGTTTCAATGTAAATTTAGAATATGGGTGATAGTTGAGCATTAAAAGTGTGTTTTAAATTTTAGTATGTATTTAATTTTGACCATTCAAAATCAATGTCTATTTAAATTTTATTGACTTTGTGAACATAGATGCCCAATAAATATTTAATGTGAGTTTTTTTAGGTTTGCATAAATTTTGGATTTGACAACTTAAAATGAATGTTTATTGAGTATATGGTAATTGATAACATGGATGTTCATTAAGCATTAAGTGTGAGTTTAGTATTTTTACATGAATTTGGATTTGACAATTCAAAATCAATGTTTATTGAATTTCTAGGCAAATTGAAAACTGGGTGGCCGATCAAATATAAGTGAGTTTTGGAATTTTATATGAGCTTTGAATATGACAATTCAAAAACAATATCTATTAGGTTTCCATGCAATTTAAAAGCATGGTGTCTTGTAAGCATTAAGTGAGAGTTTCTAGTTTTACATGAGCTTTGGGTTTGACAATTCATAATTAGTGTTTATTGCGTCCCCATGCAAATTGAGAAAATGAGTGTTCTATGGGCATTGAATTGGAGTTGAATTTATATGAGTTTTGAACTTAAGAATTCAAAATCCATGCATATCGAGGGTCATTGTGCAATTTTGAGAACATGGGTCTCGTAAGCATTAAGAATGGGTTTTGGAATTTTGTATGAGCTTTATATTTGACACTTCAAGATTAATCTGTGTTGGGTGTCTACGCAATTTGAGCACATGGATGTCTCATAAGCAATAATTATGGGTTTTTGAAGTTTGGATATTAGAATTCAAAATCAATGTCTATGGGATCTTTATGTGATTTGAGAACATGGGTACTCAATAAGCATAAGTGTTGGTTTTAGAGCTCTATTTCAACTTTAGATTGACAAGCCACAATCAATATTTATTGGGTTGTATCCAACTTGAGAACATAGGTGCTCTATAAGCATTAAGTGTAAATCTTTAAATCAAATTTAATGGATTTTATAAAATTTAATTTTAATCTTTAAGATATCAATAGAATCAAAATCAATGTCTCCTAAATTTTATGTAATTTGAGTTTGATTCTTCTTAACAAAATTAGATTGTGAGAGTTAGAAGGGTGTTTGTTATGTTGAGGATGATGTTTTATAATTGATTCATATTATTCTATATTAAAAAAGGTCTTGTGAGTCTCAATGAAACACATAGAACCAAGTAAAAGTTTTAGACAATTTTAACAAATTAGATACTCCTTATTGAAGGAAAGAAAAGGAAAGTAATGGAAGATATGTTACGGATGTATGTGATGCACAAGCCATCCAAATAGTGGATTGTTTGTATAATTTAGTAGGGTTTGCATACAACAATAGACATTGTGCCTCTTTGAAGATGAGCCCATTTGAAGCTTTGTATGGCAAAAAATGCAACACCCTGCTAAGTTGGGATAACTCAACTAACAAAGTTACTAAATTGCTCAAGGAAATGGAAGAGCAGATTACTAAAATCATGTATAATTTGAAAATAGCACATAATAGATAGAAAATTGTATGTAGATAAGAACAATGTGCACAAAGAATTTAAACTTGGGGAGCATGTGTTTTAAGAGTGAAACCCAAGAAAAGCTCTCCAAAGCTTGGAAGTTGTGCTAATCTTGCTACAAGATATTGTGGACCTTTTGAAATCTTGGATAGAGTAGGACCAGTTGCATATAGGATTCCATTGCCTACTAACATAAAAGCTCACAATGTGTTTCTTGTATCTGTGGAGTTTTTGAGATACCTGCACAGAAGATCTAGCTAACAATGAAGCATACGCAACTTGCAATGGTGGATGAAGAGAGAAGACAAATTGGAGAAAAGAATGAAAGAAATTATATTATGTGAATAAGAGAATGTTATGATACAAGTGATATACTCTATATGACACAACTAACTCGTCGTACTAGCCAATCTAATGTGAATTAGGAGTGTCCTAGAGAGATGTAACACACATTGGCATTCACTGGAGTCAACTACCACCTAGTCCTAGTTAACTAGCCATACAGTCATCAGTTAAATAGCTAAACCGGAGTGAAATGAGGAGGAGATCACTCACACATATGGAATGTGTTTTACTGGTGATTATCCCAATGCAAGTTTGCATTCATGGTGATGATTCTGAGGTTAGCATGCAACACTTGGTGATAACGTCAAGGTTGACATGTAACACTTCACTCAACTTATCTAACTAAAAGGTAACTGAGGATTGACTAGAAGATATGTGGCACCCTTGTCCAAGGGAGAAATATCCTCAATGACGGGAGAATATCTCATACTAAGGGACCCTCAACATAGCCAAATAAACCTAGGAAAAGAAAATGAAAGAAAATCATAGGTGTGTGTAATATCTCAAACACCCGCCCGTGAACACTACTAGGGAGTATAGATAATGAACGAGTCCCAACAACAAAGACCATGTTAGGTACCCATGAACAATGCAACTAATGAACACTGAAATAAAGTGAGGAAAGAGGGAAAATATCATGGGAAACCCCCCCGCCCCCCAACCCCTCAAAATACAACGTATCAAAAGAAGAGAAAGACAATTTCTAGGCAATTGTGTCCTTCAATCCAAGACGATCACGCAAACTATGGAATTTTTGCTTAGTGAAAGTCTTGGTGAAGATGTCAGCAATCTGCTCGGGGGAATGGTGCTACTGCAAATCGATGACCCTGTCATGAACCATCTCCCTGATAAAATGTGTATGGATCTCGATATGTTTTGTCCATTGTCTTTGTACTGGATCTCTACAGAATTCGAGTGTACTTTGGTTGTCACACCAGATCACAGTTGGACAGTGGAACTGAATGTCGAGCTCAATGAGGAAGTTTCGTAGCCAGAGTGCCTAGATGATGATGTTGAATGCTCCCATGTACTCGACCTGTACTAAAGATAAAGCAAGAACTAACTGTTTTTTTCTCGAACAATAGATTGGGTCGGATCCCAAACTCAACATGTACCCAGAGTTGGACTTGCGATTAGTGTCATCACTAGCCCAGTCAAAATCGGTGAAGCCTGTGAGATCCAACTGCATTTTATTAAGGAGTTGGTTCATGACAGGGTCATCGATTTGCAATACTACCCTTCCACTGAGTAGACTGTCGATATCTTCACCAAGACTTTTACTAAGCAAAAATTCCACTTCACCAAGACTTTTACTAAGCAAAAATTCCATAGTTTGCACAATCATCTTGGAGTGAAAGACATTGCATTTTGAGGAAGGGGGAGGTCCCACAGGAGGTTTTCCCTCTTTCCTCACTTTATTTTAGTGTTCATTAGTTTCATTGTTCATGGATACCTAACATGGCCTCTATTGTCAAGACTCATTCATTATGTATACTCCCTAGTAGTGTTCAAGGGGGTGTTGGAGATATTACACACACCTAGGATTTTCCTTTCATTTTCTTTTCCTAAGTTTATTTCACTTGCATTGGGATCATCACTAGTAAAGCACATTCCACATGTGTGAGTGATCTCCTCCTCATTTCACTCTGATTTAGCTAGTTAACTAACGATTGCATGTTCAGTTAACTAGGACTAGGTGGAAATTGATTCTAGTGACTGCCAGTGTGTGTCACATCTCTCTAGAACACTCCTAATGCACATTAGCTTGGCTATTATGGTGAGTTAGTTGTGGAATACAATGAATACAATTCTATTGATTCTTTTCTCTAATCTCTTCTCTCCTTCTCTCAATTTGCAAGATTTGTACGAATTGTTATTAGCTAGATTTTATGTGTAGGTTTCACCACAATTCTATAGTATCTTTGTTAAAGAGGTATGTACATGATCCTAATAATGCCATTGATTGAGCTTTGATCCAAGTGGAACTAAAAGGAGAGTTCCATATACAACTAGTTTGCATCCTCGATAAGAAGGTCACTTTAGTTTGGAACGGAGCCATAAGGCAAGTAAAGGTCCAATGGGCCCATTACAAGCCTAACGAGGCGACATGAGAGCTAGAGGATGCTATGTAGGAGGCATACCCATTTTTGTTCTAGTTTTGATATTGCACCCAAGCCAATGTTAATCTAAGGGGGAGGGAATGTAATACCCCAATTTTGACCCTTGGATTAGGATTGTATATGTAATGATGAACTGAATATAAACCTAGATATATGTGCTCTATGTGGAAGTATGACAATAAACATTGATTATTCACTAGGTGGGTAACCATTCCCCTAGTGTATTGTGTCTTTGTAAACTTGTACATTGAAAATATAATATAAAGACCACTAAACGTTGCAAGTAAAAAAGGTAATGAAAGGGGGATATGAGTCCACGAGAGGGAAAGGAAGGGGACTTAGCGGGGTAACAATGTCATTGATTGAGCTTTGTTCCAAGTGGAACCAAAAGGAGAGTTCCAAATACAACCAGTTTGCATCCTCAATAGGAAGGTCACTTTACTCTAGAACAAAGCCACAAGGCAAGTAAATGTCCAATGGGTCCATTACAGGCCTAATGAGGCGACATGGGAGTTGGAGGATGTTATGCAGAAGGCATACCCATTTTAGTTCTAGTTTTGATATTACACCCAAGCCAATGCTAATCCAAGGGGGAGGATGTAATACCCCAATTTTGACCCTTGGATTATGATTGTATATTTAATGGTGAAATGGTTGTAAACCTAGTTATATGTTGTTTATGTGGAGGTATGAAAATAAACATTGACTATTCACTAGGTGGGTGACCATTCCGCTGGTGTAATTTGGCTTTGTAAACATGTACATTGAAAATATAATATAAAGACCACTAAACATTGTAAGTAAAGAAGGTAATGAAAGGGGGGTATGAGTCCACAAGAGGGGAAGGAAGGGGACTTAGGAGGCTAAGAGGAAATATCAATGTTTTATTATTGTCAACACTTAATCCTAAGTTCTATAACCTATATTTGTACTTATTAAATTGTGCGTCAACCTTTAGACTAGTTGTCCCAAAATAGTGAAACTTGGGCTTCTTGTGAATGCATGTGATTCTTCTTAGCATGTAATTTATTACCCGAGATTTTGGACATGCAAGTGCTTCCTGGTTCATTGTTCACTTGGTTTTTATCTTATTATTTTATGATGCCATACCTTGTTTCCAAGCATTATTGCCATGAAAGTGTGTAAACCATAACCAATGGTTATAAGTAATAACTTAGGGGGGAAGGAAAAACTTGGCTACAACTGGAAATCCCCAGTTCCCAACATTAGATATTCCTTTGTCAATCTGCACTGGAGCATTGGAGGGAAGTGGGAGAGCCCAAGGGATTCCATGGAAAAGAAGGGAATCACATTCCTTATGTTGTGTAGTTTAAGAAGGAAGAGATGTTGGTTGAATGGGATTATTTTGATTGGAAGCATGACAATGATAACTCCTTATCCATGATGTCTAAAAATTGGTTGTCAGAAAAATTAGAGCTATATCCAGTAAATTCACCCTTATTATTTCATTTCCCAATATGAGGGTGGTACCTATTTGAGCTAGTGTTTATGGCTATGAGGAAAAGCATTGATGAGGATTAATACTTGTGGTGTTGTTGTGTTGAAATAATTATGTATTTGATTTGAGGAAATGCAATTATAGAATGGCATTGTCTTGAGGATGTGATCTTCACTATATGGAGGATGTTTAGATTTAAGCTTGCTACAACCATCATTTTTATGTTGCAGAGAACTTATTTCAGTATGTATTGTGTACACCAAGTTTCAACTATACCAACTGCATAAAATTGAGATTGTGGATACCAAGAAGGTATTAGAAGGGAAAGTCATGTAATTATCTTCACAAGAAATGACTCTAAATGTATGTTGTTATGACATACCCTGTACCATCAATTAATACTCAATGTAATCATTAGAGAATATGAATTATATACTGGATACATGGGTAACAAATGAATTCAGCATAGCAAATGTAATTTACACTGCTAATTTATATATTGTTGATTGTAGCTAAAATTCAGCCTTACAAATGTTAAATTGAAGTAAGCAAATCTCGATGATAGTGTTGGATGACCAAAGAAGGCATCCAAAAACATTATGAGGTGAAGATTTAAACCCCTTATTTAATGATAAACTAATTGCTTATATTTTTAATCATTTATTAATATACATAAAAACATTTAATTATTTTTCTATTATTTTATTTTTTTTAATGACAAAATTTATGCAATAGTAAATCACTTTCCTTTTCTAATATATATAAGGAATTTGGCAAAACATTCATAGTCGAATGTGATGCATCTGAACAAGGAATTGGAATTGTAGTATCGATGCAAGAAGGGAGGCCATTGGGAAGGAATGGAAAACCCTAACAATGGCGGTGCTCCCTAACTATGGTGGAGACCTGCAAACTCTGGATGCTGGTGTGGGAGTAACACCTCCCTCTCCATCCAGATTTGTCAACCCCATCCCAGTTGTAGTTAATGATTCGAGGGTAAATGTGGGTGTAGGGCTCCCCTCCGGTGAGGCTCCTCCTGAGCATGATGCCATCCTTTTGGGGACTGTAAACTCACATTCAGATTCACATTCCCTCTCTTTGGGGAGATATCCCTATCTCCTCTTCCCCCGAGCCTCGCGATATATCTTCTCTAGAGGTTTAGGTGAGGATTTAATAAAAAAGGGGCCTCTGCCAAAAGTAGGTCAAAAATCAGTTATTAACACGCACAAGAGCGTGCCTTCAAAAAGGTCTATTAGGGTAGACAAAAACTCATTACTAGGGTCCTTAGAGTAGGGATGACCCCTCGAAAGGTTTCCCCATGATTATTTTGTCATTTCATGTTTGTGGCTTTAGAGCGATAACCAACAAATTATCTCTCTGCAAACTCTGTGAAGAATCCAAACTCGATATCCTACTCTTACAAGAAACTATGGGCTATTATGACTCTTTTCTCTTTGATCTTGAACTCTTTTTGTCGGGCTGGTGTTTTATCAGTTATGAATATTCATGACTCTCTGGTGGATTAATTATGAGACTTTCTCCTTGGGTAAAACTCAATAACTCTTTCTCCGTCGCCTTTGGCCTTTTTTCAGAAATCTGTTGATTTGAACCGAATTGTTGGTTGTTTATTCTCAATGCATATGGTCCTTACTCCAGAAAAGAGGCCTTTTGGAACAATTTATTTGCAAACAGGCTGGTTTTTGAAGACACTTTAATCATTGGGGGACCTCAACTTCACGGTGAACAAGGATGAGGTATGGGGAGTGGAGGGGAGGGAAGACAAACTTTTCACCTTTTTCCTAGACAAAATGGAAACCCACAAATTGATCGATGTGGAACCAATTGTGATGAGGCCGACCTACTACAATAATAGAGGTGGGGACAAAGGCATAAATGACTTGACAAGTTTCTAGCAAAAGAGTCATTGCTTCAGGCGCTTGTCAACTACAGATCATGGGTGGGCCCAATCCATTTTTCAGATCACTGGCCCATCTACTTGGAGCTTGGACACGTCGAGGAGAAGCTGGGATCACCTTTCAAATACAACTCAAGATGGGCTAACATTGAGGAGTATAAAAAGTTGGTCCATGATACATGGACTCCCTTCCAAGAGGATAGCGGTTTATTTTCTAGTGAGCATTTTGTCCAAAGCCTTCATTCGCTAAAAAATAAGACTTTGGCTTGGGCTAGGAAATGTAGACAATCAAACGAAATAGAATTAAATCTGTTTGAAAAGGAATTGGAAGAGGCATAGGAGTTAGCAGTTGGTTCCTCACCAGTGTCACTGGTTGACATGGATCAATGCAAGTTGTTGGAAGCCAAATAACACACGATTCTTCTAAAGAATGAATAGGTCTAGAACCTTAAGAGTAGTGCACTCTGGCTGGAGGCGGGTGACCAAAACACAAAATACTTCCATACAACTGCAAACCACGGAAAAAACTTTAACACTATTTGGGAACTAGAAGACTCTCATGGCATTAAGAAAAAAGGCTTTGATGATTTAGTGGACCTGGGGGTGGCACACTTTAAAATATTTTTGGCAGAAAACAAAAATGAAAAGGTTGGGGATACACTGGAGATTCTAGCATTGTTCCTGAGAATGATTGACCAAGCAAACAATCAAGATTTATACACAGAAATGTCCATGGAGGAACTTAGTGGTGTGTTGGAGTCATTTAAAAAAGGACAAAAGCCAGGCCCTGATGGATGGACAATTGATTTCGCCAAGGATTTTTTTTACTGTGTGGTGGGAGACCTACTCAAAGTTATGGAAGAAATCATAACCGAAGGGAAGTTAAAGCTTAGCATCAAATCCACTTTCATAGCCCTGATTCCAAAGTTAGATCATCCCTCCTCCTTCGATGATTTCAAACCCATTGCGTCATGTAATTGCCTATACAAAATGCACTCGAAGATTATTGCAATGAGGCTCATGCCACTTCTCTCCAACTACATCACTCAAGAACAATTTGGCTTCGTGAAAGAAAGACTCATACATGAAGCCATTGGTGCAACGCAAGAGGGAATACACACAATAAAAACTCACAGAAAAGAAGTGGTGGTCTTCAAAATAGACTTATCAAAATCCTTCGACAAAGTCTCCTGGTTATTTTGCACCTTCTCCTCCTCCACATTGGTTTYGAGCTASAAATAATCAAGTGGATTATGACATGTATAACAAAAGTGTCCTTTGTTATTTTAATCAACRATGTTGGTTCCTCCTTCTTCAAATCATGTTGGGGGCTCTATCAAGGCTGCCCATTATATCCCTATCTATTCCTCTTGGTAATGGAAGGCCTTAACCGAGCTCTAGCGAAAGGAAGAAGGACTCGGTCCTTCCAGGATATAAATTTTGGGACTTTAACTAGTCTCTCCCATCTTTTATTTGTAGATGATATTCTAATCTTTTGTCGATGTGCAACTATAGACCGTCTCGCATTAAAAACTATTATAATAAAGTTTTGTGCAACTTCGGGCATGGCTGTAAATGAAAGGAAATCCACCATATACATCCATTTTGACAACGAAGAGAACCGTGATCTATTCTCATCCATATTTTCGTTTGAAATCAAGAGGATCGAGGAAGTATTCAAATATATTGGCTTCATCATCAAGCCAAGTAGCTATGGGATTGCTAATTGGTGATGGTTAGTTGCAAAAGTGGAAAGCAAAATAAATCATTGGTGTAACTGATGGATTTCCAGGGGAGGCAAGCTAGTACTAATTAAATCAGTGTTGGAGGTGATTCTTGTCTTCGAGCAGCTTATGACTCTAATTCCCAAAGGCATCCTTACCCGAATTCGAAAAATCTGCTTCAATTATCTTTGGAAGGGTGACAAGGAGTACAAAGGCTCTCATCTGGCAAGCTGGAAAAGCTTATCATAGCACAAAGCCATGTGCGGATGGGGAATTATAGACAAGACGATCTTTGGACAAATGTTGGCCACAAAGTGCCTCTAGATATTTCCAACACAAGAGAGTCTATGGAGCCACATTCTAAATGATAAATACATCACACCTATATAGATTGTGGACTGGATTTGCAAAAGGAACAAAAAATCTCCCACTGCATCATCCCAATGGAGGGATTTAACATAAACATTTCCACTCATTGGAAAACATCTTGCTTGGAAGGTCGACAATGGATCTTGTTAGTTTTTCATAGCATTTAGGCTAAATATGAAGTTCATTTCATTTTAACAATTAGCCATAACCATAAATGCTGCAGCAACCAAGATCACATGAAGAAGCACCATGCACAAGAACACAAGATATATCCTGGGAAACCCTTCTCAAACAAGGGAGAAAAAACCAGCCAAATCCTTTGCTATATTCTTCAAGAGAAATACCTTTCACCACCAAGAATATCCTAGCACAAAAGAGGGTGCACAAAACCTAGAAACCCTAGTGCTTAAGAGAGATGAGCAACTTTGACCAAGAATTGTACTTGCTGAAATTTCCAAAACTTGCAAGTGAGTGTGTGTCTACAAATGAAAGATTTCATCTTACTTGTATTAGACTTATCCTATCAACTGAAGTGTTTATTGGCACAATAGGGTGGACCTCACTTAGACATAGTAATTGTTTATTATTATAATAATTCATATTACTATTACTATTAATTATCTTTTACAATTTATCTTTAGACATAATAAGATAGGGCCGACCTGTACCCTTTACACAATAACTAGGGTTACAGGTAGGTCTGACTCTTGAACAATATATAGCAAAGGATCTGATACACCCACTAGTTCTCATCCACTAGGGGCTACATCCATAGGGATGTCATAGACATGAGTCATTGCATTACACAGATGAACTAGGTCCTCACACGTGCACTTATGCTCAACCATAGTCACATATGCTCTACAGATCTGCTTTCCCACTACTACCGACAAGAGGATCATCTGGAGTCTTCACATCAACTCTACTGTTATTCAAAGGAGGCCATCACATCATCTTCGTTCTTATTCTCATGATGATGTGCCCAGCGCTTTTCGGGATTTCTCTAACTCAACAAATTACTCTTACATCGGATAATCATCTGGATTTCTTCTCTCTCACATCATGGAGGAGGCCATATACATTCCTATCCTCTGTCCCAGGCTGGAACCACGAACCCTTTATTAAGGACTTTCTCTCAGGTTTGAAAGCTGAGAGTAAGACTTCACATAACTGTTATATTCCACATCTCACAGGTTTGTAGGTTGGAGGATGTCTCCTATAGCTGCAATCATTAACACTCCCTCTCAGCTAGGGAGGCATTCTCCATCAATCCAAGTCTCATACCGATGTACTCTAAGTTTTTTTTTTGGCCAATGGTCATCCATACTCCCTATTAACTCGGAAGGAGTTCTTCACCAAGTAAAATGTTTGCAGTTTGCTTAGGTATAGGAAGGTACTGCAAGTATACAATCTTTCTTCTGTATCATATCTCTGATATGAAAGTATTTCATTTTGTCGTGTTTTTTATTCATCAAGAAACTCGGATCCTTACACGTGGCTCTCTGTCATCATCATAGGATCCATCTCATGGTCAGGTAGATCTGTCGGTAGTGAAGCTACATTGCTTCGCACACTTACTGCTATATATACTCTGTCTCTGGTGCACTCAAGGCCACATAGTTTTGTTTTCCTGTTGTGTCAGGAAACCCTGGAAGACTTCAAGGTAGAACATCAACTGGATGTTCTCTTCCGGTCCACTGTACTTTTTGCTCAATCTGAATCGGCATATTCTGCAAACTCAAGTTCACACTGGAGGCATATCTTGGATCATATCCAACTGTGTCTTAATACATGTTTTGTTGTTTCCTAGTGAGTCTATCTCAGTTGACTCATCACATTCACTACATGGCATGAATCAAGTCTGGTGTTAACTAGATACATCAGTGATCCAATCAACTGTGGATTAGTCTCGTTTGAATCATCATCAATCTTCTTCTTTAAGTCCATCACGGTGGATTTGCAATCTTTTATACTTCTTTAATATTACCACTGTATATTTTCCTTGAATCAGGAAAATTTCATCAGTCCTCTGTCATACTTCTTGTCCCAAGAAGTAGTGTATCATACTCAGATATTTTACGAAAATCAGAAGTCACTACTTGCTTGTTTTCAACAACAAGGATTTTTGAATAAGTCATCAGGATCGGGTTCTCGTCACCAACACTGTATAGGTTTGGATCAACAATATTCTTGCTGAAATCCAAACTCATCAAGAACCTATCTATTTGATATAGATACCAACTCATGGTACAGATGGAAGTGAATTGGTTCACTGGGTCAAGTGTCTCATCATGGACAACTCCCTCTGTTTATGAGAAACCTTTGTCTATGGATCTTGTTTTGTATTTCTTGATACTTCCATCAGCTGCATGCTTGATCTTATATATCCACTTGGAAGTTACCACGGACTTCCCTTTTTGGTCCCTGAATAATATCTTATGCATCATTCTTTAAGACGTATTGGTATTCTTCTGTTATGGCATCTTGCCATGTGGGTTCTCTTGTTGCTTCTCTAAGACAAAGAGTCTCAACATCAATGAAGTGGCTCATGACTGAAGGATAGTTCGAAAAATCTCTTTTTGCTTTCTCAGAATGTGCCTTGAGAGGCTTGTATGCTTCTCTGCCTCTTGCATAGTGAGTCTAGGTAGGCATTTTATGCCTTGCTGCAATATCACTGGGCATATCAACTGGAGCAACTGGATCAACTGGAATAATGTCTTTCTCCTTCTGAACTGCTGAAGGGGGAGAAGGTATAGTCTTACTATCAATCTCCATCTGAGATTCTCTGGATCTTGGATCTTTGAAAGACTATCTCTTCTTCAAGGACAATGTTTCTACTTGTCTCAATCTGTCTCTGACCAGGGATGTCGATCTGGAATGTCTTTGAAGATTCATTGTATCCTTTCTTTCTAAAGGATCTAGCTTAAACTTCTTCTCTTTGGGTACATGAAGATACACTGGGCACCCAAATAACCTAAAGTGTTCAACCTCAGGCTTCACTCTATTGAAGGCTTCTATTATGGTGAAGACTCTTGTTCTAAACATATACTGCATCATGCATGCTTATGCTCATGAAATCATAGAAAGATCATGCATTATTGCATTGATTGTCTCGAGGATGGTTCTATTCTTCCTCTTTCTCAGATAGTTTTCACTCCCTCAGAGTCAATGTGACTCCCTCTGAAGGATAAGCATCTTCCTTTGTTCTTGACCTCTCTGGAAACAAGAAAACAAGAGGAACCAAAACAAGAATATCTCCTAAAGGAGAATAATGAGTAAATCTCTAGAATTAAGACAATTTTTAAGGATTGTTATCACAGCTACAACACCTATTTGTAATGTAGCAAACTTTAGAAATATAAGTTAGAGGAATG